>JAPMOQ010001205.1:316115-359499 GCA_026543055.1 Argiope trifasciata | reverse complement strand
AATTAATAGAAAAATCAATTGAATTCTTCTAAAATTAGAAGCAGGATACCATATGTGGAATTCCTTACAAGCAAATTAACGCATTCATTATTCTCAAAATAGAACTAATTAAATAGACAACATATAGTGGACTTTGAAAAGTTATGAATTTCTAGAATTATGAGTTCAAGGCTAGTAATTCGTAATAGTGATGATAAATTATGGCAAATGACAATTTGCTTTTCAGCATCATCCAAACTTTTCATAACGGTTTCGATATAGTTAATTAGAATTAAAGACAAATTTGAGGGCATTAAGCGGGTAATTCCAGTTTTGAAATTGTCTTCTTAAAATGCAATAAAAGCGTTTTCTAAGTTGAATACTCGGTTTTCCATATTTTCAAGTTATCAAAATATAGTTATTACTTGCCATTGTCATGCAATCTATCTCGTGTTATATAATAGCATTAAAAGTTTAAATGCAAGCAGTTTAAATTAATCAAGTTAAAATTGATTTCTAAAAAATATTATATTTTAGTAGAAGCAGCTTTTTTTATTGGTTGCTTAAGAACACAAAGTGTTGAAATTAATTAGCGAAATCTGCTCAATTGTATATGCTGGAAGCTGTGCCAGAATTTTTTTATCGATAATTTTAAAAATAGCACAATAAAGGAATTGGGGAGATTAGCCTTATCATATTCTAAAGGTCAGAGCTTTAAATAAATGAAGCTGGACGAAATTGAATGAATTGTTGTGGCTTCAGGAATTTACTAAGCTAATTTTTCGCATGGGAAATGTTTACTGAATTAATTTTTTGAGATTTTTCTATGGAATTTGTATAGAAAAACCGTATTTTTGAGTTTTTTCTTGGAAATTGTGATTTGTCTGGAGCAAGTGATCTTCCAGGACACATTCAGGATCATGAAGTTTCACATGGAATAAAAAACGATTAGCATGGTTTTGACTATAAAAATTATTCTTAGATTATCTTATTTCTTTAAAGAAGATTTATTCAAACACATTCTATAACGGAATTGATAGTTATTATATCGCTTTTCACTAAGTTTTAGATAATTTTTTATTGCTAAAACGCAAATTCATTATGCAGTATATTTTTTGAAATAAAAATATTCCAAATTGTGTTCTATTATATCAGACCATTTCATTAATATTTAAAATTTTAAACTTTTCCCTCCAAATATTAGTTTCACTGGAGTTAAATATTGTTAAAGTACTAAAATTATACAAAAAATAATGGCATAAAATTGATACTTGCTTTCTTTTTATTGTAATTCCTTTTGATTGCTTGTTTGAAAATTAATACTATTATGAATGTTTTATTTATGAATTTCAATTCTAAAAATAATTTAACTGAAACTTTCTATCCCATTAGTTAGGAATCAAAACCGTATTACCAATCTTCAAGGAAATGAAATACCATTTGAAATAGCAATGAAATAGTTACGAAATACATTTTGTTAAAATGTACTTTTAATTCTATTCAGGATGAGCATTCAATCCTGAATATAAACTATATTTTTAATATTTAAATGTAAAATTACAAAAAAGGGAAAATACTTTAGTTATGCATAAATGCTATGCTGAATATATCTATTTAGACTCCATTTTTATTTTCATCTTTAAGATAATTGATATATTTTTAAGTATTTTAGAAATTCTGAATGTCTATTACGAATATTTAGACAAAAATTGCTAAAAATATTCTACACTTATTCCTTGGAAATATGCTACAATTATGTACATAATTCCATATCTTTGAACTAAGGCAAGAAAAACAAACATAAAGCATAACATGTATTTTTTTTTTTTTTTTTTAATTTTGGGACTTAATTGCCTAGTTATATTTTATGACGGTTTAAAGTCTTGAAAATTAATTCTACAAGGCATATAATATTACACAACTTTCCGTCATAGGTTTAATAATTGTATTTTAATCATACATTCCGTTTAATAATAAAAAAGAACCATTATATAAGCAAGTGCTAAGCCATCAAGGGAATGGAATAGTATTAGAGCTATTAATAAAAACATGCTTTTATTTCAATTCAATTATGCAATAAATTCTGTTAAATGGATATCGTTTGTTTTAATAATTTAAATGTAAAATTTAAAACATTTAGTCAAATTTGGGGCTCAAACTGTACGTATCTATTTGACAATTTGCATTTTTTTATTTTAGATGTAATTCTATTCAATAAATTCAATTTATCCAGAGTTTTAAAATCAGTTTTCTCCATCATCAGAAGTAATTTGGCAACTTATATATATATATAACTGCATCCAGATTTTCAAACTTTAATATCTGAACGTTTAGTTACCCAATGTTACGTTGCAATATCACCTAAAAACTATTCCTGAAACATATGAGGCTGGGATAAAACATAAGAAAAATGCTCTTTCGGAGCTGTTGTGTGTGTGTGTATGTGTATCTATCTGTTTGTGCCCTCATATATTGAGTATACCACTCTAATCAAAGATTTAACAAAAAATTTTTTAACCTACTAAACAATAAACGTTTTGTATAATCATATTAAAGGATAATGAATTCAATATCTGTCGAGAGCTTCTCTCATTCTTATTTCCCAGATACTTCAAACGCACACATTATTTTCACAATCCTAATTATTGATTGTGAATATTTGAACGAAAGCTGATTTGCAACAATAATTTATATACATGATCATTTTCTGAAAGATATTTTTTTATAATCATTTTTTTACATGAATATTTTTTGAACCACATTTAAACTAAATTTATCAAATGGATCTTATAAAAATAATTTACATTACTCTTCAAAATGTATTACGTCATCACGGTTTAGAGACAAATAAAATTTATATCAGTCCTTGTGCGAATGAAATATTATTGCTGACGATAATTCATATTTGTTGCAAATATATTCCCATAACTACCTATGAAATTACGTAAGTTTTCTTGTAATTATTTTCGAATTTTAGAGAATTAATGACTACACTAAATATTGACTACACCTTTCGATACTTATTTATTATGTGAATCTCCAGGATGTAATTTAAAGTAAAACTAGTAGAACAAAGTTTAAAATAGCCAGGTTTATTATTATAATTTGTTCTATGCAAAGGTTTAACATAACAAGGAGAGATTTAAAATATTGATGTGTTACTAAAGTTCTTAAACTGAAACTAGTTTACGAACTTTAAACTCGTTTCAAAGGTTTTATCAAGTTTTTTTGGATATAAAAGGATATTTTACATTATAAAGAAAAAATTCACATCTTATTATTTAAAATAGAAAGGAAAACTTATTGCATTTATGCAATATTAATACAGTCATTAATTATAAATGCTTCACAATTTAATAATGAATTATTAAATTAATTTAAATTTGAATTAAATTTAAATATTATTTATCATTTTTATATGTTTATTTCATACAATTTCCTTTTTTATATGTTTTTACCAATTTATGTTGACATTCAAATTTTATTACTTCCTATTAATAATCAAGTCAAATACTTTTGCAATAAATAGTAATTGGCCAAAATTGCATTTTTTTGAAATTTAAATTTGTAAGATTTCATAGCCTGTACGTGAAAAAGGCATCTTCGTTTACTTGATTTCATACTAAAATATATTTTTTTAATGGAAAATAAAATTGAAATTCGACATAAATGATTAAAAAACATGTTGATTAAAAAAAACTATATTGATAAAAAAAGGAGAAAAATGTCGGTGTTCTGGCTTAGGGATAGCGCTTCTTAACCTTACTCTGGGCCTCCCAAGTTTGACTCCTGGTTCTGGCATGGTTGTCATCTTGTGTTTATCCGTGAGATGTCTGAATATGACGAAGTCGCTAAGTCGTACTCTTGACCCTTTTTGGAGCGAATGAAAAAATGAGAGACATTCACTCGGTTCTAGATCTCAGACTGATAATTGTCAGCGAGTTGTAAAGTGCCATAAGAAGGAAAAAATTGTAAAATTCCGTGTTATGAATAAGATATAGTAATTATAAGAAAAAGGCATAACAAATTGTAGATAATTGTCAGGTTTTAGCGTTATTAACTTGATCACAATTTCTAATCGAAATTTATTTGAATTCAATGTATATCTACTTGTTTTGAGCGTATTTACTTCTCCTTATTTTAAATAATTAATTATCAATTTCAAAATTATTTTCCCTAGCTTGATTAGAACTCATTTTTCTTCAATTTATCTGCATTTCCGTTTCCGTGTATTAGATATATCTCCGTAGGTTTTTTAGGATGCATTAATTACTGATCGAATTAAATTCTGTGTCTAAATCTAGTAGAACTCAAATTTATCAATAGACCTATTTAGTTGTTCCAAAGAGCTAGTGACCTAAGAGAACTGATGTCGGTGGTATAAATGTTAATTGAATTGGAGTTTAACTAGATAATCCGTATCAAACGATTAGGACGGGGATCGAAAGATGTCTTTTATTGCATAAAAAGTCCAATCTGCCATGGGCTCAGATACTTGTAGCTTTATATAAGTTATATTTGATATGTGCATTTTCCGACTGAATGTGTCAGAAATCTATTTCTGCAACCTGAATCTAGCTGCAAGTAATTTGCCATTCTTTAAAACATTGAAGAAGAACTTGGAAAATCACTATTTCAAAGCATTTGAAATTTGAAAAAATGCTTTAAGTGACTCTGAGACCTAGAATATAATTTCTTATAAAACCAGTTTTGAAAACTTAGTTTACAGTTAATAATATGAATATTTCAAAAGTTATAGGATAATGTAGAAAAGTAATTTATGCCACTGTTTTCATCCTTTGTCATTCTCTTTGATTTCATGAAAAAAATCATTTTGCAAAAGCAATTGACTTTTTTGTAACACATACGCATATTAATATAAAAGTTACTTTGTTAAATCTCACAATTCTGATAGGTATTTGATCTATCTAAAGCTGGGGTTTAATTTTAGTTCAGAATTTATTCCAAACACTGAATCCAACCACATATTTCACTTAAAATTAATACATGCTATTTTTTATTTTTAGAAAAATAATTGAATAAATATTCAAAATCATTTAAAAATGGGAGAAATGAGCCTCCACATATCAATTTATGTTACTATAATCATAATGCTGAGCACCAACAATTTTCTGCCTCAGAGAATAGGTTGAATGCCCAAACCTCATGTTCAAGACTACAAGGAATTTAAAGTTATTTAGACTGAAGATAAAAGTTTGAAAACTTGATGTAAGACAACAATTTCTGTTTCTACTATCTGTTTTCAAATTTAAGAAAGAAGAGAGGATGCAATAAATAGAACCGTAAAAAAATATCGTCAAAGTCAGTCATATAACTAAAGGGAGTTCATGCATTCCCCACACTAAAAATTTTAAAATAAAGGAACGAAATAACATGTTCGCAGCTTCGAAGCACGTAGTCTTTAAGCAAATTGACTTTTTCCTTTATAAATAAAACACGCATCGTTTACTTTAAGTTAGCTCAGGTTAAGGCTGGTTTTATTATTACGTATGGTGCTTATGAAGCAAGCCAGTACCCTTCTAAGGCAATTATCTCTCAAAAATTCCATTAAGCACCATTGTTTCATAATCAGCATATATAAAACGAATTTTCCATAGTAGTAGATCTAGTATCGGCTCTAAGCAGTTAGATATAACCCAAATCTTTATATGTCGAAAGTATATTTCTTATCAATTTTTCTTGAATTTAGTAATAAAGTCAAAGATTCATTACTACAACAATATCAGTTTCAAAAAGGATCTTTTATTCAAAGAAAAATAAATAAATTTAATATCAATAAAATTGAAGCTACCCATAACAAACTTAAAAAATTTCACTTATTATATATTTTATAAATATATATATATATATTAATATATAATAGTATATAATTATAATATTTAATATATAATTTTTAATATAAATTATATATTTTTTAAATATATTTTTAAAATATTGTTTTACAATTTCTCACTTATGCATTAAAGATTGATAACCTAAAAATAAATCTGAGAAAATCAATTATAATTTTATTAATAATTAGACTTAGTTTTTAAACTTCAAATTGTTTAAACATTGCTATATTGAACATTTTCATTAAAAACTAACCTTTTATTTTGCAACGTGAACAAAGAACATTAGACTTTTCTTTTTAAATGCAATACTCTTTTTGATATATAAGATATTTCTTACGTTTAAACTCTAGTTAAATTTGAAGCTATATTAAATTTCCATCATACAATTTATTTTCTTTTATTCCCTTGAAAATGCAGCTTTCAAAGTTTTATGTATTTCCAACTGACAGAACTTGAGTTGAAGTATTTTTGGCTGCTCAAAAATTCATAACTTGAGCCTCTGTTACTTCGATAGAATCTTATTTTGTATGAATAACCAAGTTAAAGTTCTTGCAGCTAGTTTCAGGTTACCTACTTTTACGGTAAACTTCCCTATTTTATTCTGGATAGAATTTCAGTAACTTTTCATGAAGATATGCGGGATTTCATCTAAATGAATGATTTGATTTTGAATTTAAGCTAATAATAATTCTGAAGGTGTGTTTTTTGGTACTTCAGAGAAAATTTTCATTAGGAACAACTTTTATTTCTTTCGGTCAATTACAATTTTACTTTTTTTCACATTACCTTTGGACGTCTTAAGGGAAATGTAAATGCGATTCATTATTTTGCTTTTATGGTTTATTTTTTAAAGAATATAGTATCTAGAAAAATTAATTGGAGACAACTTTTACTTTCTCAAATCTTTTGTCAAAATTATTTTTTAATACTAAAATAGGGAAAAACCCTTAAAATATTACTAAATAAGATAAAAATTGTTTGAATCTAACAGTAGAAATTAAAATTTTATTAAACATAATTGAAAAAGTTGAACTATGCACCAATTTTTTTAAACTTATATTAATAAATCAAAAACGTAAATGTGCTGGAATCATAAGCACATGATATTGCAATTGGTATTTACTGCATTCAGACACTACCAGAAGTACATTCAAAAATAAAAAACTAACAAGAAAGAAAATAGCAAGAAAATACTTTTAGATTTGAATGATAGTATTATTTTTTTAAAGTTTTTTAAAATTTAAATAATAGAAATAAAAATCGTTATGGAATAAAAGTCTTGTATTTTTGTATTAAGACCATTATGTTGAAGGACATATCACTAGATAGAGGAAATGAAACAAAGTAAGAAATATTACAATAATTTTGAAATTATTTAAAAAATAATCTACCACATCTTCTCTATGTGATAGCTAGAGAATATAGGATGCATTGTTTTTCAATAATCTGACAATTTTTAAAATAATAAAAATTACATTGGCCAATAAGGTTATTGGAATGTGACAATCCAGCAGACTATTCTTGATTTTGATGAAAAATTATAGACTAGGAGGATACCTTGAAGACACTGAAGTATTCTCAAAACCATTCTGCGATAAAAGAAATTAAATTCTACGATGTTTGTATCAGTTTGCAAAAATCGAAGTATGTTAATTATGTTGCAAAAGTTGGTTAAAAAATGTATCACATGCACAAATTGTCCAGATTCTTTTCCTTAAAAATATAGCCAAGAAAGATACATACACCAGATCCATTCTATAACAAAATTTTTAATGGATGAGTTTGAATATTATTCGAAATTCCATATCAGTTAACGAATATGAAGATAGAACGCTCATTATGAGAGATTGACAATGATTTCATAAAATAAATCCAAAAGCAAAGAAAAAAAATGAACGTTACCTACGGAATTTATTGAAACTTTAGAATAAATATGCATCGTATTTAGCGAACACTAATGCTGCTACAACTGAAACACAAATGAACTGAACAGCATTAGAATAAATATTTGCAAAATTGAAACTTTTACAGTCAAGGAATCAGCAGTAATAAAGAATCCGACCTGAGGCCTTTCTCAATTGTCACCATCAGACAATGATTCAAACAAGGGATTTTTTCTGTGAGAGGTTCTACTTTAGTCGAGAAATTGACCCCTTGTGACCGGAAAATTCCAGAATATTGAGGTTTTAGAGATATAATTAGTATCACAAACGAAAAATACAAAATTTTTGCAATAGTAAGTCAAAAAAATTGCAGCAAACCAGAAAACACAAGACCGTAAAGTCAAATAATTCGACCTAAGGAAGCAGAAAGACCTCTCACTAAATTAAAATCTTACATGTCACCTATTGAAAAACAGAATTTATACAATAGTAAGTCAAATAAAATTTAAACCAAAAAAATCACAACAAATCTCATGACAAAAACGTAAAATCAAATTTATGAACATAAGAAGGCAGAACATTCACCAAATTGAAAAAGTACCTTCAAACGATAGAAAGAAGTAAAAACCTAAAATAAACTAATATATTGCTTATTTTGTAAATGAAACTTGCATATTTCAAGGTTTATTATTAGTAATACTGGATTAGCACTAGATTACTAGATTTTTTTGTGAATATGAATTTCATTCTTCTAATTTTATTTTCTAAATGATACTTGCATATTTCAAGGTTTCATAAAGCGGGATGGTTTGTAAGTATATATTTTATTTCTTTTATTTTATTATATGTGGTTTGTTTTGAGTTAAACTGCAAAAGTAAATAGAGTCTCTATTTAAATATAAGTACAAAATTTGAGTAAAAAATTAACCATTAATATTAAACAACTTGAATATTATTAACCATTAATATTAAACAACTTGAATATTATTAACCATTAATATTTTATGTGTCCGTTAAGCCTTTTTCATTTTGATGATAACAGAAAGGCATAAATTATGTCCATTAACAAAGCTGATTAAACAAAGTCCAAATTTAAAATTTTAATTTGCATATTTTTATTTTTAAAAAATTTCGAACTTTTCTAAGGAAATATGAGACCAATACAAATGAATAGAATGCGATGATTTTCTTTTTTCAAAATCCAATTATTATTATTATTATTGCTAAGTATGCAAAGATAGGAGATGGCGTTTTAGAAGCTTTATTATTTTGCTAGGTGACACATACATCAGTTTATTAATTTTATTCAGTTTCTGTAAAAATGCACCGAAACATTCTTTTCATGTCTTAAACGCGATTCTTACTCATTAGTGGCATTAAATTCCCGATGGCGTTTTAGTAGGTTATTTGCATTTGAAAGGAAATTGGTTTATAAATAGAAGCCATAGAATATTTTAAAAACACGAGTTGAAAGATAAATGTGTTTAAGAATAATTTTAAAAGCAGAACTTTTTAAATATACTGAACTGAATAATTAAATTCCAAACTTAACTGGAAAAAAATCAACTTAAAATAATTTTCAATTTTGTTATAATATTTTCTTCTTTTTTTACGATTTCTCAGGATACTAAGAGGGCACACACGAACCTTCTTACAATAGATAATTTAATAAAGGAGGATTTTATACACCATTCAAATGAAATGTGTGTTTTCATTCAGTTATACAATTTTCACTACATTCATGCGTTGTTCTTTCATCCTACTGTGAGATAATTTATTTTGAAAAGAAAAAATAATATTGTTTTATATAAGAAAATTGTATTAAGATTAATTGTATTATGATCATTATTTTTATAAAATAGGCAATACTTCAGCAATATTTGCAATTTTGCCTTAGGCAAAAATTTATAGGATTTACAAAAGATACTTCAGAAAATAATTTTAGAACAGTTACAAAATGCAGTTTCTGAGGCGTGATAGAGCAAAGATACGAATTTTTTTCTTCTATATCAAGCTTTCACTTATTTATCTGCCGCCATAGCCTGGTTGGCAGAACGTCAGTCTCGTAACCGAAAGGTGGCTGGTTCTGTCCTCGTCTCGGCCAAAGACCGCCGTGTTCGCTAATGGCAGTTGGGGCACGTTAAACATGTCGAGACTGCAAAGTCCTCCAAGTTCCCATAACAAAACGATACCTCTGGGGGTACTGAATCAGGGATGTCGGTCTCTGATTTGGATCGAAATTCTGATTGGATCGAGAGTATGAATGAGTTAGACCGCCCCCTAAAAAGGGTCGTGTCGTGTGTGTGAGCTAGAAGTCAGACTTCTGCCATCTGGGTTCTCAGGGATCTTTACCCTCAGAAGCTACTGCACCCCCTTTCGGTGAAAACACGGACACGACAACTAACTTATTTATCTATTACTAACATCAATTTAATTAGTAATTATTCTGTAGAAAATAAAAGTTAATAATAAAAATTAGAAGCAGAAAACATATTATTTGAACTCTAAAAACAAAATTTCAAAAATTTAAATTCATATCATGATATAATGGATTTTCAATATGATTTTTTAAAAAAAGAATTTATGCATATCTGTGAAGTAAGTATATGAGTGAAATTATTTATATGATTAATATTAAAGCTTATAACATTTCAAAAATTTGTCTGTGTCTTGATGTCTATGGTCTTGAAGAACTTTGTTATCCTGTAAATTGCTTTCTGTAATTTTCATTTCTTTTCAATTTCTTTTCTTCCTCAAATCGTCAAAAAGTCATTAAAAGCACCATTAAAAATATAAATTCTCGAATAATCTAATTTCAAAATTAGCATTATTTCGTCATAATTTGGCTGTATTTTTTAAATACTTCCTAAAAATGTTATATATAATAAATATGATTTTATTTTTTTAATAAAATCATATTCCAAATACATATTTCCAGAAGCTATTAAATATTTTCAATACAATTGCAGTTGCATATTTTCAGAATAAATGAAAATTATTTGAATTTCATTGAAAAAAAGGAAGTATCTTTGTGAAAAATATGAAAAAATATAACAGCCCAAATTCAAGTAACAATTTCTAACCAATTAATTTAGTATTATTGGAACCATAGATTTGAAATTTTTATAACAGGATTTTTCTGCTGATTTTCTTTTTATAACAGGATTTTTTTTCATATTTATTTGATTTTTTACCTGTCTTGTCGAGTATCAACACATATACACACTTTTATTATAGCACAGATTGTATATTGTGACAGCTTTAAGTGTCTGTAGACATAAATTTCCCACTTTTCTCCAGTATTATCATTATGCAAATGATCATCAATTTTTAAATAATAGCATAAGCATTTTTGAATTAAATTTAAGAAAATACTTAACGTAATGTGAAAATGCACTGACTGCGTAATACACATATTAAAAACCTTTTATTCTCTTTTCTTTTACAATGAATACGGAAAAATACACTGAAACTGCTAACAAACTGAAGCTTGAGATTCTAATTATCATCGATTCCTACGCCTTCAAAGGCCGAGAAACATATTTTTAAATATATAGTTTTCTGAAAAAACGAAATGAATCAGACGAGAAATATGGTTATAGTAAAAAAAAAAAAAAAAAAAAAAAAAAAAAAAAAAACTTGAGAAATGTTTAGCCTTCCTCCCTTTGAAAATTTTTAAGAGACGCAAACTTACATGTTATATTAACTAAATAAAGTAGAAAGTGCCAGCGTCTTGATCTAAGGGTAGTGCGTCTTCCCCCTCGATTTATGTGTTCCAGGGCGCTTCGCTTGCGTTCTATCTTCTTGCATACAGCCGACCAGCCCGCCACCACTGAACAGGACCTATTGACAGGATTTGTTGTGACCTGCGTTCTATCTGTGAGGCGAATGAAAGAAAAATTTCCCTCGTAATAAGGGATTTCTCCAGAGATTGTGAGAGAGTCATCCTCGTATACCTAGAAGTCAGACTTCTGCTCTCGGCTACTTAGGGGTCCTTACTCTTGGAAATTATTGCACTTTATTTCCATGGTAAATAGGACGACATAACCATCATAAAATTGAAAAGTTTACTATAAGAGCTCATTTATTCTATTAGTTTAAATGTAAATCACATAGCATCGGATATTATATACCAGCCGCCTCTGGCGACCGGCTCTTTAGCTCAGAGTTCTGGACTTAAATGCAATTAAGCCACTTATACATTAATAAAGTTTAAGATTCATTTTGAGAAGTATTTTTAGGTATCGAATTGTGATAGAATCCAAGGCCTTATACCTGTTATATGAATTTTGTGCAAAATCTTTTTATAAAGGAGTATATACTATGTTATTATTGAGTTATTTAGAATATAACTTGCAATGTATGATGACTTTTATTCTCGTATTTATCAAATGAAGTGAGAAAGTATTAAAGATAATCATCTTCCTTATATTTTCACTATTAGAAAATAAACACTAGATTAAATATTTGTATTGCTGATTTATATTAAATACTAACTGTTAACTGGCGCGTTTTTGAAAGAATAATATTAAGTGCAATCAATCAAAATCAATAATTTGGCATTGTTGTATCGAAACAGAATTAACAACAAGACAGTATATAAAATATGATCAAATAAATATTCTTTGTGATATATTAGATTTGTGTATTCTTTGAAAATTGTAAAGATTGACGTTCTTTGAGAAAGGTGATAAAAGAAACTATTTATAAAATCTCGTGACTCGTTCAATATTCTTTTGGAATTCCCAAGTTTAAGGTATCCAAATACGTTAAAAACACTGGTTATCGGCCACATAGGCGAATTTTTTTCATTGCTATTACTTGTAGTTTTGACTTTAGTTTTTAGAAAATCATTTATTTTTTCTAGAAAAAGGCAGGCCTGACCCATCAACCAGGGTCACGTACTTTTCAGCTAAAATTTGTCTTTATTTTCAATTTTCTCAAAACTTTAATTTGCATAAAAATTCTCCACCGTTAACATGATATCTCAAAAACTAATAGCAATATTTACGTAAACATTTCATAGTACGTATCAAATAATATGGGCTATGAAATGAAACAAAAATTTTATTGCTGAAGAATTACTTTTTCATTTATAGGTCTTTGAAGAAAAATTAAGTTGAGAATTTGTAGAAAAAACGCACATATAATGCATATATTTTTCTCATAATTTCTTTAAATCTCAAAATATTACATAGATTTCGGTTTATTTCCTTTATCATTATATTCTATAGCTTGTGTACAAAGAAAAATAGGATTTCTGCATTACTATTTTGTGTAGAATGTTAACCGTTTTGGTTAAATTTTATTAAAATTTACTACAAATTTTTCCTTTTTTTCTATATATATTTTAAAATAATGTTGCTGCATTTCTTGTATTTTGTATTATAATTGACAATACATCTAAAAACAATAATTCTAAATTGTTTGTAAAAAACCCATTTAAAAAAAAAAATCCTTTTAACCTTGTCATATACCTTAATTTTAGAAAATGGGATAAAAATATTTTCGTTCAAAATTGATTAAACATACAAAATATATTTATTCTATAAAATCGTTAATATAGTTAAAAAGATAATTTTTTGAAAATTAAGATAGTGCAAAATTAATTTTACTACAATATTTTTGGCCGCTACTGTGAAAAACGCTAAAATTTAATTAAAATTAAAAACGCCCATGGTTGATCCCCTCAAAATTTTCTAGCATAAGCTGTAATATAGTTGTTACCTCTGAGAATGACTTGCATGGCATTTTTTTCAATAGCTATGCGATATTAACCTTTAACTTGGATTCAGCCTTTCTACTGAATCTATTGTGTCACCTTGGCAACTTATTTGGAGATTAATCCTTGGTAAATGGATAAGGTTGAGATAAAAAAAATCCTTTCCTTTATTTTAGATAATTGTACTAGGCCTGTAATCATACCGTAGATATAAACTATAAGCTGATCAAATTTCATCGCAATTAGATGAACGGTTTAATAGGCGTAAGTGCCATACAGACAAACATTCATTTTTATTTATATAAACTAAATACTATACCACTTAAAATTGATAAAAATAATAGTTTTTAAATCGTGCTTGATATATAATTATAAAATTATCATGATAATAACAAATTATTCCTCAGTGAAAGCATGCGCTTCTTATAGGAGAATCACCAATTCTATTAGGCATTTTTAACCACATAAGAATATAGATTTTAAAACATTTCAAAATTCAATGGTTCAAAAATAATTTTTTGTTATTATTTTTTTACTTCAGTCAATTTTTAAATAATATTGATCTAAGCTTAATATATTTTATAAAATGGGCAAGCACATGTAATATCAGGAATTATGCTAATGTAAATCTTTCGGAATTTTTCCATCCATGGTATAGATGAAATAAAATATAGAAAAACATAAACAAGAAATTATGCTATCTTCGTGGGGAATAGGACAGTAAAATTTGTGATTCAGATTATTACAATCCCAAAACTTACCCTTATTCACATGCCACGTAAGAATAAAAATGATGTTTGCTTTCTAATACGAAATATGCTAAGGAAAACGCTTATTTGAATTTTAAGTGTTTTTACAGCGAGGATAGCTTTGAATTCTCAGGAATATTTAAATTTAAGCATTTATTGTTTTTCTTAACTCGCATTTAGTCTCCATGTTTACTTCAAGAAAATGTTTTCAAGCAATTTGAATTCTGAGCTGGCATCGAATAATTTAGATTTGTAAAAAAAATAACTTTGGGTATATAATAGCTTAATTTACTACATATTGGCATGCTTCCTTATGATGTTTTTGAATGAAATTCATGAAAATGTTATGAAGAATTGATTCAGTCTGTGGTGTTGAATGTTATTTATATATTTCTTTTTTCAGAAGTTCATCTTCTGAAGTACTCGAATTTTTATTCTTTAACACCAAACATTTTGGCTGACAGTTTGTCCATATAGATTATCGAATTCCGATCTGTTAAGCAATTAATATGGATACATTGTTTTAAATTGTATCTTGTTATTTTATAGGACTAGAAAATTCAATTTCTTTGAATCAATATGCTATAAATTATTTTCGGTACATATCAAAAATTTACTATACAATGAACTAAAACCGAGAAAGGAAAAAAAAAGCATTTTCAAAATAATGTTAAAAGAAAGAATTTTTTAACACTGCCGAAAACTCATGAATGAATGATTTGGTTGAGGAGTTTGAATTTCATCCTTACAGTAAAACAATTTTATAGTTTGTTTATGAAATTAAATCTCAAAACATTAAAAATAAAGGAAGCATTTAACAGAAGTGAAATTGAGATCAGAATGCAGATAATGCTTTTAGTTATAAAACAATATGTAGAAACCCCTTTTTCTGAGATAATAACTTTTGAATCTATGGCCCTGAATTTCTATAAGATATATACATTATTTTTCTGGCTATTGTTAAATGTATTTTTGAGACAGATTAAAAATTCAGTGTAATGCATATTTCTTTAACATCTTTCCTCTGAGTTTTCGCGCATTTTTAAGGATACGGTAAGCCCTCTTTTGTGCACTTTTGATAAAGGTATGTTCTTCCATTAATTGATGAAGCATTGCGCTAAGAGTAGTTTTAAATAATTTCAATGAAGCAGCTTAACATTATTGAAAATGCTTTTACAAAATTATGCTTTTTTTATTATCAAATGAAATTTATTGATATATTACAATTCAAACAGTTAAAAAAATTTAGTATGAATAAAAGATTTTTTTGTTGAAATTTTTTTTCAATTTTTTACAATAGTTATCTGGAAAATCAAATTTTATCATTTCAATTAGAGACATATTTTTATTTCTTGTAAAGTTTCGGAACTGAAAAAAATTGCTTTAGTTTAAACTTGATCAAATGTATGAAAAATAAATCTTGAAATTACAGAAATAAAATTTTATAAATTAAAAATATATACAAAGTATATAGGAGCTCATAAATTCATTTCATTTCAATACAATACTATATTAATGAAAGAAATGACAAAGTAATTAATTTATAAGAAATTATAATTTTTTATTATAATAATTAAAGTATCAAATGTATATAATGTTTTAATGCCAATTAATACCTTTAATCTCTCTATCGTACTGAACAGATCTAATTATAAGACTGCTTTTACTATTTTATCTAATGGTTTATGGGAACCTTATTTAATGCATATATTTAATTCAGATATTTATACTACACTCGATTCACTTTCTATAAATTTTATTCAATATTTAATATTTTTTATTTACATAGAAATCCATAAAATTATATAAATATTATTGCAGTACTTTATGGTTTCAGCTATAAATAAATTATTTACATTTTGAAAGAAAGAGACAAATGAGAATTCTGCTCAGATTAATGTACCTATTATATGTATGAAAAGTTCTGAAGTTACCGCGATTCTGTGTGAAAATTTATTTGCAGTACTGGACGTAAAAAACTGATAAGACATTTTCAAAGAAATTGCAGAAATATAATGAAATTTTTGAGGAATACATTGATTGAAATTGAAACTGGGAATACATAAATTAATTCTACAATTTCTGTTACATTTTTACATCATCTCTTTGCAATATGTCAGCCTTCTATATAACGAATATAAATATATTTTATCGTATTTTTCCTATGTAGAGCAGACTAAATGGCTCAGAGGTGGAATGTTGTGATCCAAAAGCGACAATTCGCAAGTTCGTATATGATTGCAGGAAAGTTGTTTTGTTATTAATTTATATTACAATATTTCTCGTTTGTTCTAGAATGCTCTGATAATTTATGTAATTGTCTCAATATGGAAGTTTTGAGTTATTTCATCTAGTTCATAAAAACAGATGTAAAGTTATGTACTTGAATAAAGTCTCGAATTACGATTACGAATGTTATCGCGGTTTCTACAGATAATGCACGGTTTATTTACGATAACTCCATCTGTGGGACAATATATAGAAAATAAAGTACATATATATGTTTCTTACCTGAAAGTTTGCCTTTTGTAAAGCCAATTCCATCCTATTTCGGTCCCTTTGATAGTAAACGCCAGCGAAAATTAGCACGTTTAAAATGAGCAGAGAGCACCCAACTGCAATGGTTACACTAAGAGCTGTAGAATATATACCCATGTCAAAAGCACTAGAAGAAGCTGGAGTAGTTCTTTCAACTGTGGCTGAAGTGGGTTCACCATCTTCAATCACATACGTCCCATTATCAGCATTGTTGTCTGCCTCTGTGAGTTCAGCGGATGGGTGCTTGAGTTTGACGACTATCTGACTCTGGCGAGTGCTCACTTCTGGCATCTGAGTAGTCGAATGTGGAATCGGGGCATTGGTTGGCATTGGCAATTGAGGTGGATAGAAAACCTCTTCAGTCACCACTCGGGAAATGTCACCAGGTGTATCACGAACTTTGCCATCGTACGTGCGGAGATTGTTGTGGTCGTCCAGCATGTGGTGTTCGTAACTAAGATTTCCTTCTCCAGGTCTGTTTAAAGAAGGAATTAAGTGAAGCCAGAAAGAAAGGCGATGGGAATGGTAATGGTCCCGCATTTTGGATTTCAGACCTGAAAGTAGTTTTTAAATGAAACTCTAATAATATAGTATATAATACATTGCAAATAAATATCTTTGTAGCGGTAAATACACCCTGTTGCTCTCTGATATTTTTAATAGAAAATACTTAAATTTGCTATTTACCTAAAATCAATTTTAATTCCAAACCCAATATATAATCATGAATTATTAGATGAAGCCAATAAAATTGTTTAGTCGTCTTTGATTGCAAAAACAGGAAAAGTAAATAATATTACAATTTGAAAATAAAAAGTAATTATAATACCTTTGTTTTCTTTCATGGAAACTGATGAACAACTTTAAGATTCTATGTAACTTCACTGCAGATAAATGGTTGTTTTTTATATCATTAATTATGTAAATAAAGAACGAATTTTCAGTAATTATTCAATCATAAAACTGAAATTAAAATTAATTAAATTTGAAGTTGAATCTCATATTTTGAAATTATTGCATAGTTTAAATATCTAAAGTGTTAATTATGCTTTTTACAATGGTCATCTCTTTAAATAAGTATGGCAATGGGATAAAAATATTTAAACTCAAAATATTAAAACTCTTAATTACTTATAAAATACATAATTTTTCTCATTTTTATTCTAATAAAATTATTTTATCATAACAATTAATTTTATAAAGCTTATTAAGTTGAGCTCAGTTTGAAACAGGGCGAAACGCTTCCGTTAAAAAACTAAGATTTATTTGTTATCGAAAAGATAATTAATAATTTTAAACAAGCAATTTATCAGCATCGAATTCATTGTTGCGTTTGATTTTCAATATTCACAGAAATAAAATGTATAATTATTTTTTTTAACTTTGCCCTATAACATTCATTATTTTTTGCTGATTTCTAAACATAAAAAAGATAACTATTCCCATATGGTTAGATTTATTATATATACAATATACACCAATGTATGTTATTAACTCATTTATAATGAAGCAGTATGATTTAAACTGATATTAAATCTCAACTCTGCAAAAACATCTAAAGAATGTTCGAAAAGTATTAAATAATATTAATACTCTTATTTTGGAGGATGGCTATAGACACTTTTCATACAGTGAAGAGAAATGTACCATACTTTCAATTATAAACATTTTGTATTTATTTGACTCTAATCTTTAAATATTTTTCAAATGTTAAGTTCCGTCCTAGGATAATTCCATACTTACCCTTTAATATGACTTTCTTCAGTTTATAGCTATGAATTGACAAGCAGTTTAAATTTTTTCGGCATTAAAGATGTGTCATGGTTTTCTTATGTCGCATATATTATTCATATAATATATATATTTTTATCAAATAATTTTGGGAGAGTATTGAAATAAAAAATATTTACACTACGATTTTAGCATTTATATGAAGTTTACATTCAACATAATTTCAAAAATTAGAAATTTTTACTACTAAATTGTAAAAAAGAAAGTCATTTATTAGACAGAAAGTACAATTAATCATTAATTAAATATTAATGGCATTATAAATATTTTTTTGTTTTTAAATAAATTTAAAACCTATTTTTGTTTTTATTGCTGAAAGTTGTGATTTAATCAAAATTAACTTTGATATCAATTTATTCTTCCACATTTGAAATTTGCTTTTAAATTTTCTATGTTCTTATAATTAAATAAAAGTTTCTTGCCATGCACTGTTTTAGCTGTTAAATGCAGCCGGTTAGCTATGTCTGTACTTCTAATTACAGTTCTCGCAGTGACATTAAATAGTCTAGTTAGTCTCATCATTAATTAGTTTCAAATTGGCTCACTTAGTTTCCAGTGATAGAAAAATCAAGAATTTACTGTGAGACTGTTTTGAATCGCTTTGGAATTATTGATATCTTTCTCAAAGTGAAATGGTTGGACAGAAATTGTGAATTGAGATTTGGAATGTTTACTAGAAATGATTATGAATTCCCTTGACCAGTAGCAATTCAGATTTATCTATCGTGTTAACTGTCAGTCCCATGGAGCCAAATTAAGCTATACTTAATTTAAAATTTAATAAATTAAGATCATGAATTCTCTCTTCGTAGATTCCATTGCAACATATTGATTATTTGATATCTAGGAAGTTTAGTTAGTGAATCAACAAGGATCTCGTAAAATATTTCTTAATTTTTGAGGTCACCTTGTTTATGATCTTTTATGAAGCGAAACAAACTGAACGTATGGATTAACCTTTTGTCGTGGGTAAATTCTTAGAATGCCTGTATGCCACTGGTGAGTTCTAACGCTTAACCGAATATCATTGAACATAGTTAATAGCCTAATATGGTATCTTTGGCAAATTTCTTTTTATTAATCATTAATTGCAATAAGATTGACAGCTTCACAATTAATCCCTGGAATATTGTCCATATATACAAGCCAAGAAATAACTTTAAGTCTGTTTAATCAATTTATTTGAATTTAGATAAATTCTAACTCACCTATTAATAAATATCTCTGATGCAATCTATCATATTGCGACCAGCTTACTGGACTGTATCTAGTTGAATCTCTGTCCTCTGCTTCTTCATCTTCGTCAACAAATATTGCATTAGGATCACTAAAATAGAAATACAAATAAAGCTGAATTCAGAAAAAAAGAATGAATAATTAGAATTTTGAAAAAATTGATGTTATGATTAATAGAATTCCCATTTTCTAATTGACGTAAATTCTATGTTCAGATTTTAAGGCTTAAAAATCGTGATTGCTAAATTGTGTTTTCGTACCATCATATTGTTTCTGAAAAATAGAGCATAGGAATACATATATAAATTGAGTTTTTTTTAATGTTTAATTTTTTTTCCAATTTCTTTCAGTTTTTTTTTAAACTACATCATATTTTCTCAAAATCATAATGATGAATATTTCTTCTAAAACTTCAGATGTGCAAATGTATTCCAAAAGCCAAGATAAACTTATCTTTTTCTTCATATAATAAGTCCAATTTTAAAATGAACTGCATTTTATATGAAAAATAAATTCTTTTTTTAAACTTTCTACCTACATATATTTTCTGATAATTGTGTCGGGAATAAAATTTTACGAAGAATATAAAATTCTTCTATAGAAATATGGTATGGAAAAACATTTTTTATTATATCTTCATTAATTTCATGACATACAATTACTATTCAGTTATTGAAATATATTTTGAAACAAAAACAGTCAATTCTTCTTTTTACAAACACTATTTTTTTATATAAAGTGAGCTTCAAAGATAAAAGAATTCCATAAAAAAGTATAAACATATCCTTTTCATGGTATAAGAAATTCAATTTAAAATTTAATTCTTCTTATAAAAAATAATAAGATTTTATAAAAAATGAACCACACACGCATATTTATTGAAAAATATATCATGGATTCTAAAACACATTTACGGAAAGAAATTTTAAAATATTCATATATTGCATTTTAATCAACTTTCTTTATCTGTAAGCAATAAGAAATTAGCAAAATATTTATTTAACTAAAGAATATTAATAGCTTTAACTAAAACTTTACAAATCGATCAATTTAATTCTCTTAAAATAATATTAATTCTTGAAACAAATGATTCATAAACGTTCGCAATGTTTCATGATTACACTCAAGAGGTTTCTTTGAAAGAACTGGTATAAGTGAACGTTTCAAATATTTCAAATTTATTCATACAAGAATTCTGATGATGGTCAGGTGTGTACCAAAAGTGTTACACCAGTAGAAATCTCATAATTAAAATTTAAAACAAGAATTTAAATTCATAACCATCTTTCATATGGATATTTGCTAGATGCAAAAGAAGCTAAAGATAGCCAAAGAAAATCAAAACTAAATAAAAGAGCAGAGATAAAAAAATGCATAAAATAAAAATAATAAATTAAGAAAGACCTAAATATTTTAAGCAAAACACATGCGTAATATTCAACAGTAATTATACATTGAAATATAATTAGTAAATAGTAACATTTACCAAAAATATGCAATTTAAACATTGAAAACAGAAAAATAAAAATGAAATAAATAAATGAAACGATAAATAACGAAATGAAAAAATAAATAAATAAACAGGAAGAAATATATTCTTTTGCTCAGTCTAATGTAGAGTTCTAGATCAGAAACAAAAGGTTAGATAAAAAAAACTGTTTTTGTATTTGTTTTTCTTCTACTCACGTACTACTGTCCGCTTATAACAATATTTTCAAAAGTATATGAAAATCACTTAGAAAATGGTCATAACTTATTACAAAATGAGTATTTATTATGAATTAAATGTTAAAATTTTAAAATTACAATTTGTTTTTTATAAATATTAGTAAAATCTAGTATTTTTCACATTTTGAGGTCGTTTTTAAACAATTTACAGATCAATCTAAGTAACTCTGTTTTCTTTATGAGTGATATTTTTCTCGAAGGCAATTTATTTCATTAAGATACATTTTTTACCGTTAAGATTAATAGCAAAGAAAAAATAACTGTTAAATAATGATTATTTATTTGCACTCGTCTCACAGAAAAACAATCTATATTGCTAATTTAATTTACAGTTTCAATAATTTTCTTGATCTTTAAGTAAAAAGAACTTTAGTAACCTATTTTTTTTTTAACAAAAACTAATAATTCCTATTATTAATATTTTTTTAACAAAACTGATAATTCCTATTATTAATATTTTTTTAACAAAACTAATAATTCCTATTTTTAATATTTTTATAAATCAAGCAATATGATTCGCTCCAAATAACATTATTTTCATACAAATTGTCCTTATAAAATGTTGACAATGTTTCAAAATTATATTTTTCAATTTTCTTCTTCCTTTTTTTCATTTTTTTTTTAAATTAGTAATATAGGTAAAATGTTTCAAATATTCAAAATTGCCTCATTATAATATTTGAAAATTGCTTGGAAATAATTATTAATCACAACATGAATATTAATGATGAAATAATTATTAAAGCTTGAAAATTAAAATTTGCTTTAAAAAATAATAATGAACATTTGGGCTTTTTAAACTTTAAGGTTATTTTTAAACTGTTAACCAATAAATATAGATAATTTTTTTCCTCGTGAGTGATTTTTGATGCTATAGCTATTTATTTCATCAGAAAAAAATATTTTTTTCGCATTAAAATCCTTATTTCAGTGAAAAGAACTGTTAAATAACGCTTATTTGTTTAGACTCTTCCCTGAAAAAAAAACACCAAAGCAATGCATATTTCTAATTTAATTTACAAAATTTTTCAGAAAAAGAAACTAATTTCCCCACTTTATGTAATGAGTATCAGAACCTAAGTAAACTCGTAATTAACCTTTTAACATTTCTGTCGGCTGGGCATTAATTATAGGAATTTTGAAACAAGAGAGAGAAAAAAGGATCTGATACAGTTCATTAAGTATTCTTACTATATTGCTTTCATTCCATGATTAGAGTATAAAGGATTAAAGAGAAAGCTGTAAAAAATTACATTTTGAAGAACATTGATAAAAACTGTTTTTAATTGCCTGCAAGAGGGTTGAAATATGCGAGAACTCTCATGAGAAGCAAAATCCTTTTGTTTTGACTGTACATTTAACAGTTTTTAGATCTTATGTTTCATCTTTGTAAACACACAAAATTGCTGCATGTCTTGTAATGGCTTAAGCCACCATTTACAAAATTATCCCAGTTAACATAATGGTATTTCATTTAATTAAGCATATTAATAGAATTATAAGTTATTCCAAAATAAAATATTTCATGAAGAATATCATATTTTTTTCTTTAAGCCATAATTTCCATCAAAGCATTTATTAGAAGGGAGTGAAAATCTCATTTTTTATTTCATGATATTTATCTTAAATAAAATATTTTTAAAAATAAGGATTGCAACACACGTATTTTTAAAATGCATTTCAGACGGTTTATATACTTAATTTTTTTCCTTTCATGTGACTTCCAAAAAATTTCGCAAAATTTTGTCTATGCTTTACAAAACAAAAATCGTTCTCATATGCGTAAGTAAATATTTTCCTTTAACACAATACTATAATATAATGCACAATTTTTATATTAAATAATTTCCACAGTTAACTATAGAAATTTGTCATTTCTTAATTTTATTCTGATGCAAAGCACTTTAATTTATTGCATATCAATTCAAGTAGAAATGTATTGAAACTCTCCTGAACAAATATTGAACTTAGAAAAAAAAAAAGATATAAATAAAGGTAAAAATTTTGAATAAAAAGTACTTAGACATTATGGAAGATCTAATATAATCTGAGATTATTTGAAGCTTTTATTTGTTATTTGTGTATTCCACTTTAACAATTTCAAAAATAATTCTTAACTTGGTTAAAAAGAATTCGACATATTTATTTAATTTTAGTTACATTGATACCCAATTTTAAAGCAACACTACGGCTATTTTGGATCGGACCTCGTAATTTTGAACCGGATCAAATGCCGAGAACAACCCCTGAACTGAGACACCCTCCTCCACACCATGCCACACTAATAGGTTTCCAAATGTTTACTTCTTACTTAAATTAAAATGAATTACTAAATTCGTTGCATTTTGGAAAATCAACTTTCATTCTTCAATCCTTTATTTCGAATTAAATGTGATATTTATGATAAAAATTTTAAAATTTGTATGTTATTTTCATTTAACATTGTATTTATAAAATAAATCATGAAAGAACAAACACACAACCGCAATTTAAAAAGTATTTTATGTATTTTTGTGTTTTTAGATTTTTTTAAAAATTAGCTTAATTTTTCTTTTGATGGCAATATATGCAAACTGGATTAAATTAATTTCTCCTAATTTTCCTTGATCATGGACATCTATTTTCCTAAGGTAAAATAAATGTCCATATTTAACAATGAGTTTTGACATCAATGTTCTATTAATTTTTAAAAAAATTCAAATGCTAATATATTTTATATATATCTTATTGGTATACAATATAAAAGCTAAGTTAGCCAAAATTTTTAAATTATGATAATTAATTTAAAATATCTAATGAAGTTTTAAGTATGCATTTAAACTTATTTTAATTTCAAATAGCTTTATGTTTTTACAAAAAAAATCAACTTACCCAGTTTTAGCAAAATTAGACCAATACGTCATAACCGCTCTTGCCAAGGAATATTCAGATCTAGTGTAATTGGTACTGAAGTGGGACAGACTAGACACTAGAGGCGCCCCGAAAATGTAATTCAACTCCTCTCCACTGACGCATCCCATTCTTGGTGAATAATCACTTTCCTCTGTTTGGTGGTCAAACACATAGAAAAATGTCTTTGATGTATGGGACATTGAATGGTAATTTCCAGCCTTCAGCATGGGTGCCACAGTCAATACATCACTCAGAGCTTCTACAGTGGTTTCGAAGATATTAAGAGGATGCTGTTCTGGGTGTAGCCAATCTGTATATTCATTCAAAATGGTCAAATAAATTTCCTGAAGATGGAAAGTGAAAACATTTCTGACCAAGGTTCTGAATATCCGGTCCCTGCGAACTGAATCGATCCCGAATTTTTCTTCATGTGCTGAGAATCTGAAATACGATTCAATCTTGGTCACACCAAACAACAAGTCGTACTGACCGAAGAGATCCTTATAGTTCTTCATAAGAACAGCAGGTTCATTCGGAATCACAATACCATCAATGGTTGGTCCAAACGCTGTCAGATAATCGGGGATATCCAACTGTACTCGCATTATGTCAGTTATTGAGCGCTGTCGAATGCAGTCCACAAGTGCTGTATTATCCCGAGTTGGGCAATCTAACACTGATGCCAAATAGCGGGTGAAAGTAGCTGCATCTCGTGCCAGGGCCCATGGACTAAAGGCTGAACCACTCTGCATGATAGCTCTTTGGAATAATCCTAGGGAAATAAATATAAAAAAATAGTAAATCATGTGATTGCAATGTTGTTGATCTAAATCAAGTCCTCCACACACACAAACAATATATATATATATATATATATATATATATATATATATATATATATAATCTGTTCGTTTTGAAATTGTATTTTAAATCATTAACGATAACTTTATTTTTCAGTATCTGCATTAATAAATACAATCAATGACCTTTAGAGAAAGACACGACCAATGTTCGTTGATGAAATTTCTACAGCAAAATAAGAAACCAAATGCAAAAATACCTGGGAAGTGGAACTAAATATAAATAAAGATGATTATTTGAGATGGTTATAAGAAAGAAAATGCAAAATATATCTCTGAAGTGGAACTAAATATAGGTTTAAATAATTGTTTGAGATGGTTAAAATTGTAGATGTTAGATTTCAAAAACCGTGGGGAATCCACAGAACTCACAAAATTTACTGCTTTTTGTGAATTTATTTGGGTAAAAGGAAATACAACATGAATATATTTATATATGACCTGAAATATAACGAATTTTGCAAATGCATTTAAAGTTTAGGCGAATGTTGAAGAATGAAATGTATTCTTTATAGTATAATAAGGTGTAAGTAGGGTGAAAACAGTGAACATTTTTCCTTTTGATGTTTATAAAGTTAGTTTTTATGCATGACTTCATTGATATAATAATTATTTTTGTTAATAACAAATTTCTCTTTGTTTACCTCGAGCCATGGGCGAAATCATTAGGAAATTTACACATGCCGCTCCGTGTCCTTGTCCAAACAATGTAACATTATTTGCATCCCCTCCAAATTCTGCAATATTTTCTTGTATCCAGTGTAAAGCTGCAACTTGATCCATTAAACCATAATTTCCTCTAGCAGTGCCATCAAATGCAGGTAAGAATCCTGAAAAAGTAATAAATCCTTTAAAGTTTTGGTGATATTTTAGAAAGATTTTTAAAAACTATAATTGATTATATTATTTAACATTTTGCATTATTCCATCCAACTGATGAAGGAACTAATCGAAAAGAATTTTGATAAAGGATTTATACTAGAAATAATAAATACTTTGAAACTTAGAATGAGGGATAAACTTGCGTACTTTTTTTAGTTTGAAGTGAAATAATTATGTAATGCGTCCATTACATCATTATATTAAAATTATATATATAATTTTTCACTGTTATTAAGTATTGAAATATTAACTTAGATATAAAATTTATAAATGATGTAATACTTTAAATAATTAGCATCGAAACCCCTTGCTTTTTAAAACGTTTTAAACGGCATATTAGAAAAAAGAAATTTGAAAGATGAAATTTCAATTTTTGAAAACAGAAACAAATAATTAAATTATGGTTCCAGATCTTCCTAAAAAAAAGGTGCAATTTTAGGTAGTTTATAATTATTTAGTGATCATTGCTGTAATCTATCTTAATAAAATCGAAAATGGCATTTTTAAAAATTCAATTCAGAAATCAAAAAAACTTTCTAAAAATGATATCAAATGGAAATAAATAAAAAGTATCAGAGTAGGACTTACATTAATTATTATAGGAAAGAAAATAAACGTGGATATATGTATTTCCTTTCATTTCTTAAGTTAAATGAACAAAATGAAAACATATACAAAACTTTTGTGTGCTGATATGCCTCTAAATAAATATAGAATTTCTTTCTATCCTTTTTTATTTTAATTAATTGTTAATATTTGTTATGACTACTAGTTCCCAGTTTTCATTCTTTTATTTTTTCTTTTATCGAAAAGTGGAATTGCAATTCGCTCAAAAAGCTCTGATTTATGGAAACTAGTATGAAATACAAATATATATTATCTCTCAAATTTATTTTTAGTATTTTTAAAAGGTTTTTCGGTGCACTTTTGTATTTTAATAATTGACTGTGCTTTTATTATTTTTTTTAGCTTATTTTGCATGCCGAGAAACAGGAAATCATAGTTTCTCTAAAATAATCTATTTTAAGAAATCTGAAGTAAGGTTTTGCAAAAGTAATGGATTATGAGACGAATCTTATTTCGTGTATTTTTTCAGAATGTTTCATTATTTTCCTTTCTTTTTGTTTTTTCCTTACATTGCAATATTTATCATAGGCAGAATACGAGTATTTTTATGCTATAAGGGGCAGTCAAATGAAAACAAGACAGACTGTGTAATGGGCATAAAGGAGAAGTAGGTAATGTAGGAATATTCATAAATAAAAGTGTCTTATATTGGAAAGATACGAGTGAATATTTACCGCTCAGTCATTTGTCAGTCAGAGGGCTTGAAATGAAGTCAGTGAATTGCGTGTACGTTTGATAGCACTTTGGAGACAGTTAAAGAGAGCAACGTGCTGTACTGTGCTTTTTTGCTGCAGAAAGAGTATCAGGAGTCTTGAATGTCTATTGTCAATTACGAAAAACATGTCACATGTCTGTTAGTTTGAGGGAAATAAAAATTATCGGAGAATTAATTACACATACTCCATACAGTCCAAATGTCCCTCAAAGTCATTTCCATATTTTTGAAGTTCCGAAGAAAAGTATGCATGGCACTACATTCGTAAAATTGCCCACCTTATTTAATGAAGCCTGGCAACTGAAAGTATAAGTCCAGGTGCAATATTCTGACGAAGAGGTTCATTCCTTTGAGCAATCATCATTACGTAGGCAAACGTAACCTTTTTACCAAGAATGTATTGAACATCTTGTCTTACAGTAGGATTAATCTATTAACACTTCTGGTAAATACTTTTAAAACAAAGAGTAGTTTTATTTACTTTATTTTCATCGTCTCGTTTTCTCTCGACTGCCCCTTATATATTTAGAACTCTCTAATTTATAAACTCTGACCTTTAACTCTTGTTAAGTCAAAAACAATCCGCAAATGAAGGTGGAATAATTATTTTCAAACTAGATTTAATGTATCTCACTGTGGACATACAATAAAGAGAGGTTAATAAGGCGAATTAAAGAGAGGAAAGAAAAGTAATTAGCCGTTGTGAAGGCAATGAGTCCCACTGAATCCTGTGCCAATGGCTTCTACTGATGTAGTGTTTGACGGGAGCTCCCATTTTAATTGGCTGTTAAATCAATCGATTAGAAAATTTAATTGCTCGAATGATAGTTCAACAAAAACTGCAGGCAATTAATTATTTTCCACTTGAGATAATAATTAGTAAAATCGATGGAAGAAAAGTAATTCTTCCATGAAAAATTGAAAGTAGATAAGATAGTGGCAGTTTATTGAACCGTTTATTCTTTTTGGTTTCTGCAAAAATATATGTTTGATTTACTTCTTAGAGAGGAAGACATAGATATTGATATCTCAATCAGACTTTAAGGATATTACGTATTTTTACAGATTTTATGCATAATTTCAGTGAAGAAATCATTTTAAATATAAGTGAAAGTTAAATGCGTTTGGGGAATTCTTTATCTTGATTTACGCAGAACAGAATTTATCAGAATGGTGCAAAGTAGTTTGATACGTTTAATATTATAAAGCAAGAATGTTACTCATTATGAAATTTCAAATTCGATTTCTATCAGTTTATCTATGATAACATAAGTTGTGGAATTTAAAAATTGCTTTCTTTCCCTTGTTTTAAGTCATAATTAAATATTTTTATGTAGCTAATCACGTGCGATATAAAAAATTAAAGAATATTTATTATATAAGTGATGAATGTATATATTTAGAATATGCCCAATAAGTGTTCAAGTGTCTAGATTTCAATAATACTAAATCGTTCCAAATGGAAAATATCATCAAATTTAATTAAATAATAAGCTAATTAAATACTTTGGTTCTTGTAGAAAGTGAAATTAAAACTTACAAAATTACATTTTTATACTGCCCCTATAGCGAAAAAGAGTCAATGAATGAAACAACTTTTTTTTAGGCACATCAATAGGGAAACAACTTCCATTATCGATTAAGTTTCCTGAAATATTTAAAGGAAAATTTTAGACTTTAACTACATTTCCTCATTTCTTGATGGTATTGGAATGGTTTTTTCCCAATAATTTTTCATAATACGAAAAAAAAAATAGGAAGCCACAATCAAAAAATAGTAAAGTATTATTTAATATTTATACGGATATATAATCTAATAAACAAAATTTATATGTTTATGCAATACATTCAAGCACTGATGACATAAAAATAGACTTTTTAAATTTGAATGCAAAAATCTATGAATTGGCGAAATCAATTTATCTCTTAGTGACAGAAATAACGCGAATTAAAATTATTGGTAATAATTCAAAAATCCAATGTATAAAGTGTGGAAAATCGATGAGTTTCCGAAAATGTCGCTGCACTTATTTACAAAAAATTTCCATTGATGAAACTTTTGTGTGAATAATGAAATTATATCATTCCAAAAGTGAGATTTTCGAAAATTATTTTGTATCAATCAAATTAAATTGACGTTCATCTGTTCATACTATATTTCATAGAAAACATTCTTTTATATGAAGTGGATAAAATATTTAATAAATTAAATTCCAAAATTTTAGATGTGTGATTGTTTATGTAATTTGTATAACAGCTTATAATCTTCACAAATACTGCATGAATGCCAATTATGAAGTTGGAACATTCTTTACAATGATGTCTGTGGAATGCTGAACTCTAAATTGTCTATATGTACTCTATTATGAAGGTAGATTAAAAAATAAAACAAAAACGCAATTTCTATCATCAGTCTTCCAACATCTAATTTTCTTCATATATCACTGCAGAATTAAGCATCCTGTAGTTTGCTATCGTTAAGCCGTTATTTCAGCTAGCTTTCTTAAATGATGTCATGGATTTTAAAAAATGGCATTTTTTTTATAGCTAGGAAATCATGTTTATTATATACTACAAAAACCATCAGCATTACCAAACGCTCCTCATTTTGAAATATAGGGTGAGGCGGCTATTTGAGAACACACAATATAGGTGGCCTATGCCCCTATGTGTTATAGTAATTCAGCTTTTTTCACTCCAGATAGACATGGCAGAATCTATTCTGATTCAGCAAATGAAGAGGCATGCCATTATCATCTCCTTGGCAACAAGTTACACCGATTCAGAAATTTCTGCATTCTTATAGGTCGCCCTATCATCTGTTTTCAAAGTTCGAAGTGAATTGAGAGCGGCAGGGGGTGATGTGGCCGCAGTTACGGAAAGGAAACAACATTGTCAATGTTCTGACTGTATCAGGACGCCAGAATTTGTTAGCCGCATTCAAGCTACCATCGATGAGGACCCCGAGAAATCAGTGAGGGCACTTGCCAATGAGCTGGAGGTTGATGAGTCTACCATCTGACGTGTGGTTCACGAGGACCTCCGTTACAAATCATATGTAATGTGGAGAGGACAATTCATGTCCGATAGGATAAAAGTTAACCGGTTCACCAGAGCAAAGCGCCTTCTGAACAAGCTGAAACATCCTGAGGAGCCAGGGCTGATCTGGTTTTTCTCAGATCAGAAGAAATTTTTTCACTATCAGAAGGTGAATCGAAGAAATGATCGGTGACTGTGTAAAGGACCTGATGAGGTACCGAAGGTCATGCATACCGAATTTCCTACATCAGTAATGGTTCTTGGGGTTGTCAGCAGTGAAGGAGATGTGATGCCTCCACATTTTTTTTCTCAAGGTCTAAGCGAAATGCCGCTGCGTGTACCGAGGTGTTAGAGTAGTCTAGCCCTGAGTTATTAATATAACACGTGGAAGGTTGTATATTTTTCAACAAGACTCGGCACCACTCCTTACAACCAGACCAGCCCAAGAATGGATGGCCGGAAATTTTTATGATCATGTCGCTCTAAACATTTGGTTCCCCAGACCTGAATCCCTTGAACTATTACGTGTGGAGTGTTGTTGAGAGGGACTCCAATCGTCATCCTCACAATACTGTTGAAGCTCTCAAAGCTGCGATTGTGGATTCAATGGGAGACATTCCACAACCCCGTCTCATTCCTACCTGCAATCGCTTTCGAAAGCGTATCGAAGATGTTATTGCCGCTGATGGAGGATTTATAGAATGAAGTCGTCCATCATGCACATGGTAATGAGTACAATATGTTAATTTGAAATAAAGGTACTTTTTTATGTTTGTGTCTTTTTTTCTACGGACATCAATTTGTTCTCAAACAGCTGACACACACTGCATATAATTCGTTTAGCAAGTGTATAATTGTTAGTAAATATATATATATTTCTATTTTGGTAGTTCAATATTTCTCTAGGATATCTTAAATGTTCAATTTCTCTTCCCTTCCTTAAAAAGGGGAAATTGTAACTACCGATTAATCAGTTGTAAAAAATTATGTCTAATTAGCAATTATTTTTTTGAAATCATTACTATTGTACGGTATATTATCAAATAAATATCTGCGTTTGGCAATGTTTTTGAATTGAATAATTCTACATTTCTTGATTGAAGGAGGCCATTTAAATTTGTAATTAGTTCCTCTAAAAATAAATATGTCAACAAATTTTGCATATATTAAATATGAAACGATTGAGAACAGTTGAATGTAAGAAAATCTTTTTACATATCTTTAACTTAGGGATCGTTTAAAAGTTTAATTTTCGTGATTTCTTACTGTCCTCCTCTACAGAAGGTAAATTTTTCATACAATTGTCTACCTTATTTATTAAAAATACGACTGAAAATGTATGCTTAGGTGCTGCAATATTTAGAGAAATGAAATTCAATATTCTCTTTTGAGAAACATTGAAATTTCCTGAATATATCTACATATATTTTAAGTAACATGTAAATAGAATTTTTTTTACTCAATTTAGGTAAAAGTTATTAACTTTATTTATGGTTTTATTTGAACTTTATAAGAGTGATCTTTATTCAGAATAATACAAAAAGAAAAAAAAAAACTTAATTAAATATTTGTTTCTATTACATGGCAATGTACACAGACATTTACAATACTTATTTGAATAAAGCGTACTTCATTTTCTTTACAAATTTCTTTAACATGGTCCTTGTTTTTATAGGGAAAAGTACAAATTCGAAGTTCAGAACTTATTCTTCATAAAGTATCTTGATCCTGATCATGGTATTCATTGCTGTAACAATTCGAAATTGCCAAGGTCGATTACATATAATAATTGCACACTATCTTATACCTGAGAAAGCTCTGCATCTCGTTTGTCTGCACTCATAACTTGTTCAAAAGCCCTTAAGTATGCCCATTATCTTTCATCTTATCACATGCCCATTCATCTGGCATGCGAAAATGACCAGTGTTTTACTTCTTGCATACACAGTCATGTACGAATTGTTTCAGTCGGAAATCTGTTGATTCTAAGACCCATCTCTAATGAGCTTAGAATGAAATGCATGCTGATTTGCATCAATAGGTTCACACTTAACTTTTTGAAGCTCTCAGAAACTTTCAGAAACTCTGCTCAGCAACTTCTCCTAAGGAGTGGGCTTTTTATTGTAAATAAAAAACATATCGTTATTGCCAGGGCTGTACAAATATATATTTTAGATGTTCTTTCACCAGATGGAGTTTTGAATATGATTGTTATATTATATAATGATTCTTTAGAAATAAATACTTTAAATCATCATCATTTTTATCATATTGAGTTAATAACATCTGAAAACCAAACTTAAGCTTTGAACACGATATTCATTCCGAAAAGTAAATAAAAAATTATTCTGTATTTACGCATGAAAAAAAATAGAATAATTTCTTAAATAATAGTACTGTAGCTTTCCTCAAAAAGACTTGAAAAAAAGTTTAAATAAAAAAATAATAAAAAAAACTCAAGCTACTCTGTAAATAAAATCCTTATCAATTATCTTTAGTTAGATAATAGGGTTTAAGATGAAACCCAAACTTTTAAGCCGAAGAATATATTTTATGTACAAACAGCTCGAGTAAGGCATCAACATAAAAATATAAGCTTTAGAACTCTCAACTCCAACGAATCAAAGCAAAAAGACTTGACACTTTTTCTTGGAAAAACGCGAGTTAATCTCATTTTAAGAGCTCTCTGAATATGTTGGTTTAAAATTTTCCCTCTCGGTGCTACAAGTTACACTATTTTCCAGCACGGGACCGTCCATTAAGCTTTCGCCGCTATCTGGCTTTTATTACGGGCTTGTACATAAACACTTCAATAGGAACGCATCTTGTTATGGAAACCATTAGAGGTGTTTATGAGGTCACAAAACGACTTCTAATGGACGTGTTGCGCTCCTGAGATAAGAAGCAGATTCTTTGTTATGCCAAACGCCTTTTCCAAGAAACAAATTAACTTCAGGAAAATACTATTTTTTACCCTATTTTTAATCTTAGTGACTCTTTGTCAGTAATAAGGCTTGTAAAAGTGTGAGCCGTTGGATTTAATAAAAGTCGTTTGTTTCAGAAACTGGAGAATAAAATTACCTTGTGTTAAAACATTAATCATGCATAAGGGAAAATAAACATCGAGGACAAAGAAAACAGGATTGCAGGGGTTTTAATAACTTAAGTTTGGTTTTACGAGAAACTATTTTCTAAAGGATTCAATTGTTTTATCATTTTTTTTCATCATTTTTTAATCAGGTAAGGAAAAAAATGTAAACATTACTTTTATAATTGGGTTTATTAAATCTTACATTTCTTCAAACCTAATGACTTTGTATTTTGCTAATCTAAGGAGGAATTCTGTTGATAATTCATGCTTTGATGGTTTGCAAATTACGAGGTCCATTCCAAAATAGTCCTAGTGTTGCTTTAAAAAGGGGCGTTAATATAACTAAACTAAACTAAACTTTGATGGTTTGCTGTCTTCCATTGGAAATTTATTTATCCTATAATTTCGTTTTCTATATTATTCTTGGCACTAAACAACGAATGATAAATAATTCAGAACTTAATTTCTCAATGATGAATATTATAATAGTATCTGTATAACATATTTACTGAAATATATGAATCAAGAAGTCAATACATGGAAAGTTGTTGGAATGCTTTTTTGTTGTTAGAAATTTTAGCAACTATGTCAGATGTATAATTCTAAGGGTAAACTTTCTTAATCTAGGGTAATTACTTACATCCTTGACTAGAAATTTCAGGTAAGCTGAATCACCTCGTCATAGTGACAACACGAAGGTAGGAATTAATGTTGAGTTTTTATGATCATAATATAGCTTGGAATGAATTCTGGATTAGAAATCTGGTCAATTCCCCCATATATTTAACATAATACAACTCCTATCGCAAATAATGTGCTTGATCTAGGTTGTAATTAACATAGCAAAATTGGGAAATTGATTTGCAGCATATTGATTACAATGAAAGTAGGCTAGAATTTTAAGATTGTTATTAGTTAGAAGATAACATCCTAATATTTCGATTTTTTCCGGTATTAGTATGCTGTGATAATCTCTGCACAAGATAACTTCCGGGGTGGCAATACAGCTCTTGGTAATACTTTTCATCATGATAGTGTAGGCAGCTTAATCCCACAAGATAAATGCATATACATGGGCAGTAAAATTCATGCTCATGTCTGTGGTGCCCTTGGGAATTATATACATATGTAGGCATATAATGTCTTCCTGGTATTTAAGGAGGTAAATTTTCTGAATACATATTTGTCTTGGAGAAAAAAAATAAACATTAATACAAAGCATAGAAAATTAATGTGCTAAAAGGCTCATTGTTCTAGTGGCTTTTGCATAAACTACTTCTACTTTTTGACTAAAATCAGAGGACAGAATTCATAACCTACTGAATTCTCTTCGAGTTCGTAAATTGTACTCTTAAAATTATTTCATTCCAATTTGATTACAATGAGAAAAAGCGAAAAATATTATGATTATTATTAGTTAAAACACAACATACTAATACCTGGATATTTCTAAATATTAGTAGGCTTTTAAAATCTATACATAAGAAATCTTCGTGGGAGCAATTCAATACAATGCCTCCTAGTACTTCCAGTAGTATAACAAGACGTTTTTCACCTTAGTAGTAGTTCTCATGATGATAATGGAGATAACATAGCCTCACCAGATTAATATACATTTTGCTTAAACGAGAATTATTACTTTATTTTAAGTGTCTCTGGTGGATTATTTACATATATATATGAGTAGTTTTAATTCCTTGCGCTTATAAGGTTAAATTTTGATAATAAGAATGAAAAATTGGTAAACACTTAAAGAAAGCATCTACAATTTCGGTATTAAAATCTAATACTCTGGTTGCTTTCACCTATTGCAGATGAAAGTTAAATTGACGGATTAAATTTATAAATTACTTCCTCCGATTCGATTTCATAAATTATATTTGATCCCAGTTTGATTTCAATGAAAGAAAGCGAGAATTTTTAGGTTATTATAATTTAAAATATAGCATAGCAATATCTGAATATACCGAAACATAATAAAAGTTAAAATTATGATGTATAATTTTCATAAAATATCAAACTTTTGTTCATAAAATTAATCGGGAATACGAGATAATTATAGAAGAACCTATTAGCTCCACTGAAAAAAAAATCAAATCTACTGCTTCAGCTTTTATATCTAAAAAAAGGGTCCATTGTTAGAGCTCCCAAACCTACACTAAAACAGTTTCTAAAAGTTTTAATTATCAAAATTTACAACTATTCTCTTACTTTAAAAAACATCCTCTAGATTATCTGAGCCCTATTACTATTACGCTTCCATTCTCTGTTCGGTTTTTGAAAATAACCATATTTTAACCCAACCACACTTTCAAAATAATAATAATAATATCCAGAGTTCTTGCGTGCATTGTTAAAAAGAAATGAAACATATGTAAACGGAAATTTCTGAGATATATTTCCTTTCCTTTTAAATATAAAAAGTGAAAACGTAGATTTCAGGAACCGGAAGATTCTGTACTCCATCAAATGGTCAAGAAATGAGAATACTTTGAACAATACACTTTTCTTTTCGCTTCTTTTCGGTGAATAAATAGTTGCCTTATGTTTATTGCCTTTTTTTCAGTTAGCTTTCTTTTGAAGAGTAGAATAATGTCTGGCTCCATGAGATGAGGTATATTTCAGTTCTTTTTTTTTGGAGGGAGGGGAGGTATTTTTGACGGCGAGATATATATTCTCACTGTAATCTATCTTTGCCATTCAACCGCATTTCTTAAGCTCTCTACTCCATTTCATTTCTTACTGTACTTTATTTATCCTTCTGGTTTTTTTTTTGTTTATTATTTTGTATGTTTATGATAATATATAGAATAATACTGCATCTTGTAGCATAAACTATATGTTTATATAAGCTTGGAATATTGCATATTAGAAAATTTGAAGAACATATTATGTTTTTGACTTACATAGAAAATGTGATAAGTGGTAAGTAAGATAGACGGAATCCGAAAACAATAGAAATAAATCTGTAACAAAGTTTTAAAAGAATATCATATATTCTTCTATTTCAAACATTTTTAAATAATAAATAAATCAAACAATTCAGACAAAAAAATATTAAAACGTTAGGTAAGAAATCACCAAAAGTAGTAACTCCACATCCCCATACCCACAGGAATACAAAAGAATTAGACATTTCTAACTCTGCAAAAGCATAGGCAGGAATTACTATAGAATTCTAAGGACATCATGGTACAGCCCCTCCCTTAGGAGGCAGATACAAGCATTGATGGGGGTTACCAACCTCACTATGTTTCTATACTTCTCCAGATATTGATAACCAATCTTCACAACAGAAGCCGTTCATTCTTATATGTGATCTCCACCCACTTGTGAGACTAATAAAATAAAATGAAAATAAAATAAAATAAATAAAATGAAACCCACCAATTAAAGAAAACATTTCAATCTTAATGCACAAATTGCATGATTTGAGTTATGAAGCTGATGATTAATATAAAATTTGAGTAACATGACCATATAATAATTTTAAAATTTGTGTCACAATTTGTAATCAGAGTTTTCTTTTGAATTCAAATAGGAAAATGAAAGGTGATTTACTCTGCACAAAAGCAGATAAATGGAGGTCAAGCTATATTGTTCTTTAGAAGGCATTGAGCACCATATATTCGCCTTAAATATTAGTTAGTTCAGATTATTGTTTGAAAAATGTGAATGTAGAAAATTAGTTTTATACGAAATGGAAATTTGCAGACAATTTAATAATGCGCCAATACACAAATCAAATTATATACTGAAGAAACTGAAAATATTTGAACTGAAAAATATTTGAACCCCAAAATAACTAAACAAAAACGTTAAAAGATAATATTTCAAGAGCAAAAATAGCTTTGCCACTCTTGTCATCATTAAACAAAGTAATGGTGTTAACAAAGCTAAAAGAATCTCATTCAACTTAGCATTCCTACCATTTCTGAGGTTATTAGAAAAGATAAAACATTTCTGAAGTATTTACCACTCATTCAGAAATACCATAATATTTTTTTTCTGTAGTACGGCGCTTCTTTATGATAAAATGTTTAGTACTGAGGAAATCCTTTATAACGTGAATAATAAATTTATCTTAGAGATATCGCTTTAAATAGAATATAAAATCGTTGGAAAAATATTTTCTCCTTTTTAAAACTTACTGACTAAAAGGATTTTTTTAATAAGTTGTAATCATGAAATACTATAAAATGTTCTTGAGGAAATTTTAATTATTAATTATAATTTCGTTTTATCACTGACTTGCTTATACTAAACATATAATAACTTAATTAAACTTATTCTTTCTCTCTTAAACTAACTTATTATTAAGTTTTATTTTATGTTGACAAATGATTGTGTCGTAATCATTACGTAAAAAATAAAAATGATTCAATAGAAAAGCTGGGCATTGAAAAATATTCTTTCAGCGCAAGATATTGAATTATATTTCAACGATATTATTTGATATTTGATTAAACTTAGAAAGTAAATAAAAAAGGCCACACATTTTTTAGAAATAGCATTCTATTTTTAGTATTCACAAAAAAACCATATGTTTAAACATTTAACTCTTTCTATTTTTAGCATTCGCAATCATCTAGATGTCTCTGACTTCCTGAATACGACATTCAAGTCCTCTTGAATGTGATATACTATTGTAATTGCATTCATTCAAATAATATGGAGAACAAATAGTATTATATCATATCATATTGTTTATAATCTTGTTCTTATATAGTTCAGCGCAAAGGTTGTATTTATCATATTACATTGTCCTCTATTTAAAGATTTCTTTGTAAAAAAGTTTTGTTTTCTCTGAAAACTCACGAGGATTAGAAATTTAACAAAAAGTTCACTTTTATCTATTACAATGATTTTTCTTTTAAGAAAACATTCTATTTTTATCATTCACAGCCAAATATATGATTTAAAAATTCAACTTTTTTCTATTTTTAGCATTCATAATCATTTAGATGACTGCGACCTTTAAATCCTTCTTGACCACGGCCTTCAAATCCTCCTTAATATCATATACTATTGTAATTAAAATGAAAAGTTCAAATAATATCGTGAAAAAATCGCAATATAATAAATAATATTGATTTTAATATTTTGCTCATATAGGTCCAAGCAAAAGTTTTATTTATCATATTAGATTATCTTCTATTTAAAGTTTCCTTTGTTAAAATAATTTATTCCTAATATGGAAGCTCATTAAATCGGTTATTCAAAAAAATTTCGATTATCTAACTTTTATTAACTTTAAATGCAGACACAATTGATATTCGTCAAAAAATATTATTTTGATGTCTTGTTAAAGAACATCTGTTGCCTGGTCTTAACCCAGATAAGCCTACTGTCCTATATTTAGGACAGTAGAAATAAAAAAAAATATCAGAATACCCTCTTTATCTAAGATTATTTAGTCTTATGATTTGCAGTAAGAAACGTGTCAGCTTTATTAGAAAAAATAAAAAGACAGTTATTTTAACAGTTAGTTTAACTTTTTTCAAAATTTTCAGAAAATTTTAGTTTCAGGCTTATCTGGGTTAAATTCTTTACTGAGAATGTATATACAGGGTGGTCATAATTAAACTTCTGTTATAGACAGTATTCTACACTGCAAACGCAAGAACAGATGATAGCAAAATTTGACAGATGATAGCAAAATTTGACATATAGGCTACACAAGATATGCGATCATGGAATTTCCATAGAAAAGCTTAGATCCAAAATGTCCGCCAGAGAGTACCCTTTCCTGAAAAATATTAAATTTAATACAATAAACGTCCAGAAAGGTATACGGAATTAATATTAATAATCCTAAACAAGAATCACGAGTAATAAAATGTAATACGTGAAAAAGCTGTCAATTCTAGAAAAAAAAATGTCGAGATTCGCATGCTTGCAAAGAAGAGGAGGTTTTATGCAAACTAGGTCATAAAAATGCATGCAATCGTTGCCATGTTTTATGCCGATATTTCCAACTCTAATGATGATGGTATCTTGTTGGAACATGGAATGATTTAATGAACATTGAATGACTTCATAACACTTTATGTGTGAAGCATCACAGCTGATCACTTACGATCTGTTGTTGAACGCGCTATCCATCGACTTGAAATTTTGCAGGTGAATGAGGGTGGTCACCTGATCATGATTAACAACTGCTCTTCTTGTGCAATTTCCTTCTAATCTGCTCTTGTTTCAGCAAACTGAACAATTTTTCTGAAACATGATCTTATTATTTTTTCTTGCATTTACTTATGGTTCGAGGATTTAACCAGCTAACATCATTACAGTATTCCAGTTTGATCTTTTATTGTGCTAAAATTAATGTTTTCACGAAAAGGTGCCATCTAGAGGATATTTTAGAACTAAAACTTTTTTTTCGAAATTCCTTGAGCGTATCTCGTGTGTAAACTGTGTACCAAATTTTATTGCAACCGTTTACATTGTATGGCGCTGTTGTTGTATGAAATATATCCACCCTGAACTGTTGGTAAAATTTTATTATTTAGAAATCTCTGAATTAGTTTTTCTGTTTAAATCTGATATTTATTTTCATCGTCGTTTGCAATTCCAGGATATATAATAGTTAGAATGATGTTTTTTTTTTCCTTTTTTATCCACTGCCTAAAATATATTACACACTGAAATATATTTTACCCGGCCATTGAACGAACTATATATAAAACCCATACACATATCCTCTTTTTATCTCCAGTTTAAAGTTTATTGGTCTTCCAATTCACCTTGACAGTTTTCTTTTTAAATATCTCTGAAAAGAAGTTTTTATCAGCAATACTGAGACATACACGTCATGGCTAGTGCATTCCGAGAAGAAAAATGTAACTTCAAAATCGATTCTGGAGCATTTTTGTAGCAAAAAATTCAGCAGAAAAAGAAGAAACCCAAATCCTTTGCCAAAATCCCTCACATTATCAATGGATGGTTTGAAACACGAAAGGATCAGGAAATAACGTTGGGCTTTATTCCCTAATCTCGATTTCATAGTGGCAATGAAGCAATAATCCCCTATTCTATTGAGAGTTGGAATTTTGCGATCTGGCAATAGATCTAACCAGAATTCTTAGACAATGTCCAGTCTTATTATGATATAGGATTTCTTCAAGATTGATGACCTTGATATCTATATATTTATATATAATAAGGCCCTTATTTATGTGAAAGGTATCTCAGGTAATTTATAGTTATGATAATTTTTCTGTTATTAGTTCATCAAGAGCATGTTATACTTTGAGTAATTATATCAAAATAGAAAATATATTTTCCGCATAACAAGAATTATCAAAATGAGTAGAGAGTTCGCCTTGTTTCTGAAATAACTATTAAAATTATGTAAAATTTCAGGTTTGATGCTTTTATTTCTGTAATATCTGTCATCACTATAAACATTTGGAGGAACACAATTTTATAACAGTAGACTATTGATTCAAAAAATAAATAATATATATTTTAAATGATACCCATTTAATTGTTATATGAGTTTTGACAATTGTTTTAAAGTAAAATTCTTAGAATTTTCAACAATACTTTAAAAGGTTTCCTCAAATAATTAATACAGAATTTCAATTATAGATGTCTAAGGAAGAATGATTGTATTTATCATCTCCTTGAACAAGTGCTTAGAGCCCTTTGGTATTAATAGAGTTAAAAAATCCCTGTCATTAATTAACAAAAAGTAAAGGAATAAAAGTATTTTTTTGCAAACATCAATTGAAAAAATGGTTTTTAATTTCTGTCTAACAATAAAAACGTGCTTAAATAACATTATATGCCATAATTAGAGCTATTGCCCAGATAGGACAATGCTAAAAAATATATGAAATATTAGCCAAAACTGAATTTCTGAGATATGCTTTGAAATATCGATGAGCAAAAATATACATGAACTTAAAAAAATCAAACTAAATACTTGAAAATTCCATTTTTAAATTAGTAGCTTTAAATCGTTCTCAAGTGCTTAGATGATAATTCCAAAATAAATTTGAGATGAATCTTATTATTCCTTTATTTTTACTTAATGTTTTTTTCTCTTTTATTAATGAATTATTACTTGTGGGAACAATAATCTATGTGAAGAAAATTTGAAAATTTATAAATATTTTCACAAAGAGAGTGTAAACTGAAATTGTTTTGCGTTCTATAATTTTTTCTAGTTATGTTTCATTTTATTAAATGCTTTTAAAACTGCTCTATTTGATAACTATAATGGGAAAAATAATTATTGAATAAATTTGAATATATTTTCATAGATTTCCATTTTATTTGAAAACAACATATAGTTATTACATATGAATTAAAAAAAATAAAATTATATTAATACAATATGTAAAGGACCTCAAAACGCTTTTCATAAAAATAAAATTTCCACGAAAATATCTTTTCATTTCATTATACATTCACTCTTATTCGACACATATATTCTGAAAATTAAAAATAATGAAATGTATGTATCATAGAATTTGTTAAAAAAAAGAAAAATAATATATAAAACCTTGCAGAAAAAAATAAAGCAGCCAGAAAAAGAAATCAAAAATTTAAAAGAGAGAACATTCCTTGAAGACTACTCTCTAACTTTTGACTGCGAGATTTAAAAAGTGAAAAATGGACTTCATTATTTTCTAGGCACATATTACGTTAGTCTGGATTCTTTTCTTGGAGCCGTAGCTGTTCGAAAATACTTTGAATGAGCCCCTGCAATATCGTCACAAAGGCTCGAAATTTAATTAGATTTCTAAATATTTATGCATGCAAGACTGCAGATAATTCTTGGCAGAGAAAAAAAGCACCAAGTTATTAGCTCTAGTATTCCATCTCCGTTGAAAGTTTTTAAAAAATGAATGGAACGTTAAATATAGAGAAAAAAAATGGGAAAAGGGGAAGCAAATATGATGAAAGCCAAAATATTGTATATCTTAGAAATAGTTCATTTGATCATTATAAATCTATTTACGCAATGTATTCTGTAAATTACATGCAGACTTTTAAAGCTAAGGAATTGTTGGAAAAGGAATTGTTTCAAGAATATTTTCGAATGGTTGTGATAAATTATCTCTTTCATAAGATGCATACCTTCCAACGGAAATATATTATCTCCAACGGAAATGCATTTCATTGATTTTATAATATTATTCGACGTTATTTACTTTTTCCTTTATCTTTGTTTGTTTGATATTATTTAGAACGATAAACCATTCTCGTGTTTTTTTATGAATAAATTTTTCTATTCGCGTTTCCTCTTGCAATGCATTTGATTATTTTTTAAAGCAAATGTAAATAATGCTCAGGGATTATTTTCCGCCTTAGAATACAAATGAAGAAATTAGATTCCTTTCCAAATGTTTTGTTATTTTAATAAGAAAAATTATCAATCAGTGTAAAATGCCAGTTAATGTCACGGAAAAATGTTAGTTTAATTAATTTCAAACATTTACAAAGTGATACAAAAAGGCGGCGAACCTTTTTTAATTAAAAAGCAATCAAAAGAAATAATTTAATTTTTAACTGAAATTCAATTGGTAAAGGATTTACTACCCTTTATTCATTATTTAACAAAAGTTTAGAAATGATTGAAGTATTTTGTAATCTAAGGCTGACAATATTGGCGTTATCTACAGCGTTTGTGCCTTGATTCTATTTTTTCTCTGTATTACTGAATTGTTTATCGTACAAACTACAGAAAAGTTGCACCAAATTATCGTTTTCGGCTAATTTTCTGTATAATTGAAATAAAGACCACGCACACACACACACACACACACACACACACACACACACAC
>JAPMOQ010001205.1:258146-316015 GCA_026543055.1 Argiope trifasciata | reverse complement strand
TATATATATATATAGTTTCAATTCATTATATAATTATTATAATTATCACTCCAATGTGAAAGTTTCATAAAATGACCAGTAATATTTTTGTGGCTTTTTAATCATTGATCTGTGGCTAATTTTTGGATTATCAGGGGAATTTGCGCGTGCACTATTGAAGCAACATCTAGTTTAGTGAATAACTGATTCTGATATATATAATAAATAATACATCCGAATAATGTAATTAAATATATTTTATTGAGAAACAATCTACAATATGCTATTTTACAGCATAATTTATAGTAACAGTCAATAGAAAATCGCTCCTAGGACCATCCTAGAACCATCTTAGGAATGCTGTCTAAACATGGTCATTGTTAGAAAATTGTAATGGTTCTTGACCTTAACTAAAAGGTGAAAGTCTTAATGTACCAGATCAAGAATGTATGGCAGATGTTACCAGCTCTTCCATCCAAATTTGAGAAATAAACTCTGTATTCATGCTTCCACAGTGAGCAACGCCCATTTTTAACTTTCCATATATCTTGATTTTCAGAGCTCTTTATAGTCTTCTTAGAGTTTCTCAATACTATATTATTAATTACATTGGACCAATACAATGCATGACCATTGATATTTTACGATATTAATGGTTATGACATTTCACTAATATTCCTCTTGAATGGAAAGAAACAATACCCATGATTTTATTGCTGATAAAAGAACTTGGATCATAGACGATGATGCTTAACTTTATTCTGTTGACGGTTAATCCGTTTCTTGGATGAAGTGATCCACTCTTATCCAATCAGTCATGTAATGGAAATTCAAAAAAATAGTTGCCATCCAAAGAAAAACGTTGAAGGGATTCCAGACAAAACAAATACTTTCTGAACGCAACTTAAAGAATAATGAGCCAATCCTGATCACAATTTGCGATAACTTAATTGATCATGGACGATCAAAATTTGCATTATCAATGAATACTCCCAATTCTTATGTGATGGGTATTGTATGAGTTTTCAACTTCTTTTTATGTGTTCATCATTTTTTATTTCCCTGGTTTTTCCAGAAAGGTCGAAGAGTTCAGATTAACTGAACCATTCCATAATGATTACGCATAACACTGCATGTGACCTTTATATTACCGATAATTCACTATTTATCTTCATATTCCTGAAACGTTTTGCCTGAAATAAAAAAGTACTATTTCTGCGTTCTTCAATCTTGGATTTTTTTTTCAGTAACACGATATTATTTCTTTTACTATTTGACAGTTGATATTGCTATTATTGGAACTTGTTCAATACAATTATTGTCTGCGCATGCTTCCCTGTCTCACCATGCTGCCATCTATGAGGAAACAAGTTAACTTAATTTTTAAAATCGCGTATATTAGTTTGCCTCCATGAATCTAGTGAATTGATAGATACCGTTTTCTCTTTAATCTCAATTATATTTTTCTACGATCTTCCTCAGCATTTGAATTTGGAAATATCCTTACGAACAGAAATGTGTTTGATTTTTATAGTCGAAATTAATATGTAGAAATTTTGATTGATACACCTGCTTTAATTTTAAGTTCAAAATTATATTTATAAAATGTCATCAATAAACAAACAACAAAAAAAACAAACAAAAAAAAAACTAGAAACATCATAAATTGAAAATCCATTCTTTACCAAGTTAAATTCTCATGAAAGAAGTCGAGATGCAGATGGGAGGGAGTGTTTATACGAGTTAGATAAATCCTCGAATGGCAGATATCAGCTAGTCGATGGCAATTTTACATATTATTATAAATACTGAGATCTACTCTCCCAAACTTATTTTCTTGCAATAACACATACTTAGATTAAGAGCATTATAAATCAAAGCAAAATTGTCTCTTAATATTCTGTCTCTGGTACCATGACTGCAGAGACAAAATATCACAAAACCTTGTCAAAAATGCCTTCCCTCCAAAAACACCCATCATTTTTTAAAAGATTTCAACACTTATATTGAACGATGGTAAAAAATAACAAACAATTCTAGAATTAAACATCACTCTACAATAGTTTCCTTGGAAATTAGGACTTATCCAACTGTTATATGCATATGTGAAGCAAGTTTTCAAGCCACCGTTTAGCAGATGAAAAGTGTAGTTGCAAAGGCATAAAATGCTTTGGTAATATTCGAGTAAAAATCTTTTAAATATGAACAATACTCTCAACATCTAAAACATGTCTTCTACATTTTTTACAAATTTCTAAATCATGAAACAGACAAACTGTAATAGTTACCCTCCGACATCATTTATATTGTGGTGATAAGCTCGTATTCGTGAAAAAATTGTTCTGGAAACAATGATGCTGTTCGTTAACACGCATGTAAAGACGATCGCTAGGAAAAAAATTGGATTCGTATGAGGCAGTAAGTTGCAGTAAGCCATGTTAAAATGCTGAGAAACTATTCACATTTGAACAAAACAGTTATATATATATATATATATATATATATATATATATATATATATATATATATATATATATATATATATAAGGAATTTTAAGTTTCCTATTCACAAATGTATTTCTTATACTTGAAATAAAGTCAACAGTTATTAAAATGTTAAATAATAAATAATAAAAAAAACAATACATTGACCAAATTTCTTACTGAACATATAGACATGCTAATATTTTCCCTGAATTACAACATCATTTAACCATTTGTGTAAGTGCGGTTTTTACTTGATTGAAATTGCGGAAACATGAGTTAATAAAAATAATAATAATACCCCAATGTATTTATCTTACAAATTTACATTGTGATTTAAATCGTAGAAAATTTGAATGTTTCATTCATTCACACAGGGGAGAAGTAAGTCATCTTGAATTTTATGCAAGATAATGTCTTATTAGAGATAGTTATTTTTTAAATGAATTTAAAATATCAAGGAAGAAGAGACCCAGATTCCGCTCACGGTAGCCAACCGTCTCACTCTTGTGGCATCACAAACAGGCTGTGAGGCCTTGTTTACGAGGTCGTGGTTTGGTTTACAGTGGAAACGCTAATGGCAGATTTATCTACTGAAGCGCTGAATGTGAAGTACATGACATGTGGCAATTACGTTACATGACAACAATAGATGAACTTATGCACAGGCATAAATTATAGCATGGAATAAATCATATACTACTATTTATTCCGGTTAATTGAGTGGTTATTTTTTTATTAATTAAAAAATAACATTCTCGCCAAAAATCAGCCAGACGAATAAAGCTTCAATTCTTTTTTCTCCTGGTCAATGAGGCTATGTTTAAGAAGAAGTTAGGAATTGACTATTATTTTCTAACAATTCTGTTTATTCTGTGATGCCTTTAAAATTACACATTTTTGATTAATGTCGATCTTTTGGATTAATTCTGAAATGCTTTTAAAACAGAATAAAAGAAATTAAAAATTTCTACTCTGCATTGCGTTACCCCAACTGACATAAAAAATTCTCTAACTTGCATTACTCAAACTAGCTTAGAAAATTCAAGCATGCACAGCGTGATGTATTTGTTGAACACTATATATTCATTTTAATTAAAAACTTAAAAAATATGTGTATAGTAATACTTTGGTAACTATTTCAATATTTATAAATAAATAAAAAAAATTGGTTTGATTTTAAAGAAATACGGACTTGATTTGCTGTTTTGTTTTATTCCATGTGAACATTGTAAATAAATAGTTTTTAGGTTAGTCATGTACTTTAAAATTGGCTAAGAGGTATTTTTATATTTTTTGTATATGCTTATAGTTTTAAGTACATTGTTTTTCAGATAGTTTTAATCTTTTTGTTTTGTTAGCATTTGATAATTTTTGAAATGCCGGCAAAACGCGAATCTAATATTTCAGAAAGGAGTGATAAAGCTCGAGCTATGAGAGTAACTAGAAGTAGAGAGTTGAATTTTCAAACAGAATTTGGAAGAATTAAATAAGTAGGCCTGCAGGCTACATCTAGATAAGCTGAAACTTCAGAGCTTGCTGAAATGAGGCAAAAACATCACTCCAAATATTTGGCAACTCAACGTGCTGCTGAAACTCTGGAACAATCACAACTAAGACGGCTACAGCACGCACAGCATTTGACTTCGCAAAGTTCTAATAAATCCTTTGAAGAGGCTGTAAATCGGCGAAGAGCCATTGCTGAGCGGACGGCACAGCGGCGTCAAACGCTTGCAAGAAACAGGTGGTCCATATTTTATAAAGCAACGTTTGAGTATGATTCAACTATTGGCCATGGCAGTCACAAACTTTTCAAAATGGAAAGAATGAGTAAGGAGTGCAGATCTTGCAGGGCACTTAAATGGAAGGACGAAAGTGCTGGAATGCGTTGTTCTGGTGGAAAAGTTTCCATGTCTTTAATAGAGGAGCCGGTGGAGCCTTTAAAACAGTTATTTTCTTACGAGACAGCAGAATCACGGCACTTTTTGAATAGCATTAGGAAATATAATTCATGTTTTCACATGACATCTTTTGGTGCTCACAGAGTGATTGCAATGCCAGGAGTTTTACCGAGTTTTACCATTCAAGGTCAAGTGTATCACATAACTGGGTCTCTATTGCTTGCTTCGAATATTCAATCAGAGATCTTACAAGTTTACTTCATGGGTGATGAAGAAGCTGAAATCGAACGAAAGTCACAGCTTATTACAAGGGTCAATAGAGAGACTGTTCGTAAAATTCAAAGAGTACCTTACAACAATAACGCGTTAGTCAGAGAATTTAAAACAGCACTTGATAACATACCCGATGAAAGCTGTGAGGTAGTAGTCCATCCTGACAGGGTTCTGCGCGGTCAATACGAACGATGCTACAACACTCCAACGAATAATGAAATAGCAATAATGATTGCTGGCAACGAGCAGATCACAGCTGGAGACATTGTTCTACGAGCACATGACAGCACACTCTCCAGAATCGCTGACACGCACCGGTTCTATGATGCTCTAGAGTACCCGATTATACTTTGGAAAGGGCAGGATGGGTATCTTTTTAACATCCTAATAAATCCAACTACTAGCCGTATAAAACCAAACAAAAAAGTATCCTCCATGGATTTTAATGCTTTTCACATGATGGTCAGGCAAAGTGATTTTAATTTACTACTGCGGTGCAGACAACTTTTTCATCAGTGTCTGGTAGATGTGTATGTCAAAATAGAGAGTGAACACTTAATCAGAGCAGGCTGAGAGCCTAGAGCTACATACATTTACAGGATGCTATAAGAACTGATGGCAATGTCAACCCCAACAATTTAGGGTATTTAGGGTAATTGGTAATCCTTCCCTCTTCATTTGTAAATAGAGTACACACAGAATATTTCACAAGTACATAAAGTACGCATTTGCGTACGTTCGTAACTACGGGTGACCAGATCTGCTCATTACATTCAAGTGCAACCCGGCCTGGGCAGAAATAACTTAAGCGCTAAAGCCGATCCAGACGGCGAAAGACAGACATGATCTCATAGCTAGAGTGTTCAATATAAAGGTCCAAAAATTAGTTACTATACTTATTAAAGGCCAAATATTTGGAGAGGCTAGATGCGTTTTGTACTCGATTGAGTGATAAAAACGTGGATTTCCCCAAGTATATTTGTTGCTGCAACTAAAAGTAAAAATACGTCCCAACCAAATTGATGACATTATTAGAGCTGAGATCCCTGACCGGACAAAAATTTACATGAAATTATTGTAAAAAACATGATTCACGAGCCTTGCGGTTTACAAAATCAATCGTCTCCTTGTATGAAGGATGGAAAGTGCACAAAAAATATCCTCAAGTGCTATTGAAATATACGCAGACAAATAATAATGGATATCCCTTATATAGGCGGAGAACACCCTAGCAGGGTGGTAAGACAACTGACATTGAAATTCGTGGTGGTGATGTAAAAGTTTAAGAGACAATTATATGATTATGCCATATTCACCCTTGTTGTCTAAAATATTTAAGGCACATTTAAATGTTGAATTTTGCAGTTCTGTTCAAGCGATTAAATATATTTGTAGAAGGAAATGACCAGGTTTTTTTTACTGTCCAAAAAGTCGTTATTAACCTGAGAGAGTAAGTGCTAATGTTTAGGGCAAGTAGATACGTAAGCATCAACTAAGCAGAATTGACAATATTGGGCTTACCGCTGCACAAAAACCACCCCACTGTCACCCGCCTGGAAATACATTTACCCAACGGCAATCGAGTATACTTCACTGAGCAGAATTTCCTGAAGATAGTGGCGACATCTCCAAAAACAACACTGACTGCATTCTGCCAAATGTGTGAAAATGACAATTTTGTCAAAACCCTACTGTATTCTGAAGTTCCACGGTACTATACCTGGAATACATCTAGGAAGGAACGGAAGCGCCGAATACAAGGAAAAGCGGTTGAAAATTGGCCAGGTCTGATGGCAGGAGACGCGTTGTTATATACTGTCCACGTGAGTAACTTAGAATGTTTTTGTTTGCGAAAGATGCTTAATGAGGTGCGGTGCCCGACAATTTTCAGAAGGCTTAAAACTGTAGATGGGCAAGAGCGAGCAACGCTCAGGGAAACATGTGAGGCCCACGGGCTATTAGAATATAAAAACCACTGGGATGCATCTATGGCGGAAGCTGCCCTTTGTTGCTCAGCAGCCAAAGGCAGGGACTTGTTTGCGATTTTAGTGAGCACTTGAAGGTTATCAAATCCCCTCCAGCTGTAGAAAAATACAAAGACGCTTTATCAGAAGATATCGTGCATAGGCTGGATGGCACACATATTGACTTGTTCATTAATGAAGCTTTGATACTGATTGAAAATAAAATGATTTCTGTATCTGGAAAATGTCTAACTGATTTCGGCCTATACAAATCACATCGAAGAGGGGAATTATCTAGCGAAGTTGCGAAGGAGATAAACTACGATGTCACGTTTTTATCAAAGCAGGTCAATGAAATGGCACCACGATTACCACCAGAGCAGTGTCTGGTCTACGAAACAATTTTGAGTCGAATAGATAGTGGAGAGGAGAGATTACTCTTTCTTGACATACCAGGGGATACTGATAAAACTTAAGTGCTGAGTCTTCTACTAGCTCATCTCCGAAAGGAGCTCAGTATAGCTCTGGCTGTAGCTTCCTCTGATATCGTTGCATCTTTGCTTAATGGTGACCGGACTGCACATTCTTTTTTTCAAAATGCCACTCCATCTTGGAAGTGCATATACCCCAACATGCAACATCACCAAAAACAGCGACCAGGGTATCCGTTTACAGCAGTGCAAGTTAATAATACTGTACGAAGGTACAATGTCGCACAAGCATGCATTAGAGGCGCTAAACCGCAGCCTGCAGGATATCCACGGCAATTAGGTGGTGATGGGTGGCGTTGTCGCTTTGCTTGCAGGCGATTTTAGACCAGCACTGCCAGTTATTGAGAGGGGTACACCGGCAGATGAAATAAATGGATGTCTCAAAACGTCGCCTCTGTGGCCTAAATTGAAAAGCTCCATCTTACATGCAACATGCGAGTCCAATTGTACAACAACCATGAATAGGGTGTATCGGGTAATAAGCTTTTACAAATTGATGAGGGTTGTCTAGAAAAGGGCGCAGATGGAGAAATCCTATTTTCGGAAGACTTTTCCCATCCAGTGGCTACAGAAGATGACCTAATCATGCAATTTTTTTCCGATTTTGATATTAATAGAAATAATGAAGAGTGGTTGTGTGAGAGGGTAGTGCTTTCACCAAAGAACGAGTCGGTCAATAAAATAAAAAAAAAATTTTAGACGTGATAATCGGAAATTCAAAATTATATACATATATACACTGTCATGGCTAGTGACGGTAGGGCTGTCTATCCCATTGAATTCCTCAACTCCTAGAATTAACATACCTTCCCGTAAGCTGGAACTTAAAGCTGATGTTCCAGTTCTACTGATGCAAAATCTTGAGGCACCCAAACTATGCAACGGCATGAGAGTTTGTATCACAGAATTTAGCAATAACATTATAAAAGCTACAATTCTTACAGGAGCTGCTAAAGGTGACAGCGTTTTAATTCCCTGTGTACCTGTTATCCCAAACAGTTTGTTATTTGCTTTCAAGAGATTGCAATTTCCATTAAAATTAGCTTTTGCAATGATGATAAACAAATTCTGCGGCCAAACCTTAAAAGTGGCAGGCATTCATGTAAGCACTTCAATCTTCTCATGTGGGGGGGGGGGGTTATGTTGCCTGTTCACAGCTCAAAACTTGCATGTACTATAAGAAAACAATAAATCATTTAATGTTGTTTATAAAACGGAATTGGAATAACGGAATACACACACACACACACACACACACACACACACACACACACATATATATATATATATATATATATATATATGATAAATGAATGGTAATAATGTCATGATAAAAGAATAATAAAAGTACAAAATGATAGCGATTTTTATTCAAATATTTAAACATATTTATTTTTTATTTGTTTTGCATTTTCTTAAACTATTTCATAAAAATATAAATTATTTATAAATGAATTCCATTTTCCAATAAAAATATTCGATACAGAAATTCATAATTTGTCTTAACTAGTTCCTGCTGTAGATGAACTGAATTCCATAATATTACATTTTCCTTCCATAACTTAATTAACTTCCTTTCTCCTATTTTCCATTGCAGGCTGTATTGTTTTTATTCCAACTTCCTCCCTTTCGTTAATTACATGGCGATCCAATCAATAACAATCCTTTCGCGTGAAAATTTCAAATTTTTCTTCCATTGCAACGAAGACTTTTTTATTGTACTTATTTATCGCTCGAAAAACACGCATAAAGACAAAACAGAACATCTGCTGCAAGAAGAAAAACGATTTTTTTATTTATTTATCTTTTTTAACTGCTGCAGTACTCCCTTTTTCGTTCTGTAGTATCTCCTTTTTCTTCCTGGCTCTTCACATTCCAGCAGTGAACGTATGAATTTCACCAAAGTTAATCTAAAATCAATGTTTTCGCATTCCTGCGATCTTTTGTCGTAATGCTGTTTTGGGCGATATGATGTTCTTCATTTGTGACTGTCGCCTGTACGGTAATTTCGTGGATGAACATGGGAGGAAGGACGGGAGGAATTGCAAAAACAAGCGACAGAGGGCGCAGTTGTTATCTGTCCCCCCTTGTTTCGTAAATGACTCTATGCTTCTCTTTTTCTTCCAGTTGTTGTTTTTCCACATTAACACCTCCGTTTTCGCGTGCACTTCTCTTTGTTCCTTGGCACTGAGAGTGAATCAACGCAGAGGAAATTGCAGTATAAACTTCAGGAGCTCGGGTGGATCGTAAAGGAGAGCTGTGATACGGTTATGTTACCTAAGGGAAGGAAACTGTGAAATATAAATTTTTGCAGTAGGAAACATTAACCTTATTTTAGTGCAATTTCCAAGTAGAGGAAGGGATTGATTTTTAACTGTCAAATGACAATTTTTAAATCATTATCTGTTTTTTTAATATTACTAGAATTTTTATGATTGATTTCAAGAACAAATAACAATTAATAATTTAATAGTTATATATTTTCTTATTTTAACGAGTTGATTATTTGGCAACACTAAAAATTTGGCATTTAATTAATAATTTAAATATAGATAATGCCAATTATAATTTGTTTGACAACCATGTCTTAATTTGACTTCTATGCATCGAATCTTTGTTGTTGTTACTTATGGAACTTTACATGCCCACTGACAAATCTGTCAGCGATTTAACAGTCATGAGCGTTTCTTGTTTTACCAGTAGAACCAACTAGTGTCAAGAATACGATATAGCTACTTCATTCGTCATATTCGCTCGCACAACCCCTTTACAAGGGGGTATATTGGCTCACGTCACAAATAAAGAGCATGTCTCTTACACCATAAAACTCCAAATAACCAAACCAAGCAAACAAAAAACAGCCATGCCCGAACCAACACTCGAACCTGATATGCGTAGATCACGGGGAAGAAACGCTACTCCTATGCCAGGACGCTGGCATAAGGGTAGCGCTTGTAGTGGAAGTTTTATAAGCCAGATAATATCTAATAAGCCTAATGGTCTAAAATTCGAGATGCATTAAGAGGCTAGTTAATGACAAGACAAGAAAGATTCTATAGAATTTAAATGCAATTTAAGGGTTTGTTCATCTCCTGATCCAGCTGTTGGATCTTAAAGTAATTTTTAGCTTAAATTCAGAAAAGAGCTACATTCATTATTTATGAGAGGATGTAGAAATTATTTTTAAATTTCCCTCGAAAATTGAATAAGCAATAGCGATCAGGAAAATTTGATAAGCACATTTACATATCTTTCGGATCCACACTAATAAGCCTAGAGGCCGCTGTGGCCTGGTGGTAAGGTCTCGGCTTTGGAACCGTAGGGTTTCAGGTTCGAGACTCGATTCCACCGAAGAACCTTCGTGTGAGGGGGTCTGTTGCACGTTAAATCTGTCAGGCCAAATGTCCTCCCGCTGGTGTGGCGTGGTGTGGAGAGGGGGGTGCCAGTTCAGGTGTCGTCCTCGTCATCTGACCGTGGTTCAAAATGACGAGGTCCGTCCCAAAATAGCCCTCGTGTTGCTTTAAACGGGACGTTAATATAACTAAACAATCATTTACATTCTCTCTTCTATTATAAGAAAAAGATTGTTTTTTTGGTAATAGAAAAGGAAATGCAAATGTTCTTATATTTTCTAGATAAAAATTCTTCGTAAATTTTTAAAGTAATATCTATTTCAAATTTAAATGCCGAATAAAGAATAAATTATCTTTGAATTTATATATTTTCTTTCATGGAAAATAAAAGCTAGACTCGAGTTCAGTACTATTTGTTAGCTTACTAAATTAGTGTTTTCCTAATGAAGTGCAATTCCATTTTTTTCATAATGAGATTTTTGTGTTATCAATTATTTGATTTATTATTTATATAGCAAGTGTGATTTAATTATAATTTAACAGTTAAGATATTTTTATTTAAAAAAATGGGGTGGTGAATGTTTCTTGTTGTATATTTAAATTAAATAAATTAATTATGCATTTAATTTACAGTCTAAAAGAAAATATATGTTGACTACAACAATCTGAATATTAGAAAAAAGTATTAAAATTAAAATACAGTGATGACTACAGAGCAGAAAGGGATATAAAATTGAAGATTTTTTTTCTTTTATTAAATCAGAATTTTTTTAAGTTTTTTCTTCTGAAACTAAATGTTTCTCTATTTTAAATTACAGTTTGAAGACAACTCATACGAATCTGATAGATTTTATAATTATTTAGATCACTGATTAAAAGACTACTAGTTTTCCAATCTGTGAGTTGCTAAAATTATGTAAGAGTTGTTAAAATTATGCAATATCTTTGAATAAGATATTATTTAGAGTAATGATTTAGAAGTGCTGTATGAGTTGCTTTTCAATTAAAATTGTAGGCACTGAAAAAAATAAAAAATTTAAAAAATGCACCTAATTCAAAGAAATAGACATTTATTTTGGCATATAATTTATCGTACAACTATAATCGCTTTCTGATTACCTCGTACTACCGTTTAATAATTACTGCATTTAACATTAATAGAATTAAGAATCAAATTTGTAATCTGTAACATTTTTATAACTCTGAGGGTAAATCTAAATCATTTGGCGAAATTTGATAATGTCAATAGAGCAATATTAAATATTTTACTTAGTCCGTATTCAAAAATCCACAATGCTTTTTGCCTCCGATTGGGCTTTTAGTCTAGAATATTGCCTTTAATGACGTTAATTATGCCCGTTATTTGTGAAATGAGCTTGAATATATGTTTCAAATATTTGTTCGAAAGATCTTAAACAACTAATTCGAATTATGCAAGACTTTAACTGTCTTTGCTGATATGAATTTTAATCACTGTACATCGCTATTTGTACAAGATATATTCATTTCAATGAATGTCAGACATGCTATACATTCAATTTTATATCAACAGTCGCAAACAGAAAAGAAAAAAAAAATACTCAAATATTTTATAAAAACAAAATATGCATCTTGAATTTTCTTCTAGACGATTGTATATTTCAAAATTTAGAAATGATACTAAACTTTTAAATAATGGTTAGAAAACTTTTAAATATATGTTTAAGATATTTATGCGAATACAGCGTTTATTAGTTACAAATAGGAAAAAGTTTAAAAAATTATTTGACGGGTGAGATCTAAATGTATTATACCAACATTATATCGCTTATGAAGAAAATAAACAGGTAACTAAAAACCTAAATTGAGTTTTCTTAATTGTTGAAGTTTAGGGAGAAGCTACATCTTATCAATGGTAATAAATATATTTATCATGACATTGACGAAAGTTGGAAAACTTCTACTACTTTAAGAATTACAGATGCGTTTAAAAGTGCGTTATACCAACCATAAATAAGCAAACATAGGAAAGATGGAATGAACGGGAGATGGGGAGGGAATGGGTTAAAGAAACAACGCTCTCAATGCTCAAGAATAAAAATTCTGGGCATCGTTCCAACAAGATTTTCGGGATGCATTTATTTTCAGTTTTTGAGTAAGAATGTAAATAGCTTTAATGAAAGCAAGAAAAGTTGCCACAAAATCGTTACTTGTCGTGAATTCAGCAGGATGCATTTTTCTTTTCCTGTTCACTTAAATTTTTTGAATGTATTTTCATTTTTCTGTTCATATACAGACTTCAAAATGTAGACTATTTTTTGATACCAGAGGAAAATGATAAGTTATAAAAATCATTAATTTATGACCAGTTTTATATGAATTTTTTCCGATAAAGATTTTTTCCATGCTAAAATTTAAATATTAATTATTCAGCAGCTCTGAAGGATAATAATCATTGGATATAGCAAACATTGTGCAGATGTTAGCGCACGCAGCACGCATCTTATTGAACTTATTTCTGTTTCCCAGAATGGTTGGTTTGGAAAAACCGTTTTACGCTAATCTTCGTTGGATAATAATCGGATGCAGAAGCGGTAATCTCAGGCTTGGCTTTGCCTGGATTTTTGGAGACTTTGGCGATAAAATATATAATACCGGAAACTTCCAAAATATCAGCCAAGGAAATAATTTTCTATACCTGATTGGTATAGAAAATTCTCGCCCCGCATCTCCGCGAACTATAACAACTTTCAATCTTAAGCCAGAATAATTCGTGTTAAGAGTCTAAGGCTGTTAGTTGCATCAGTTCAGCGAAGATATCAAGCGGTTGTCGTATTGAGATTATTGCCGAGTCACGTTGTTTATTGCAGAAGAAGCACCGTGTCGTGTGAGACGTAGTCAGCCGTGTAGTGGTGCGACGGCAGCTGGGTGAAACGAAAGTCAGGGAGTGGCGGAGATTTGCAGACGTTTGGAGAGGCCGTAGATTGAAGCTACATGGATTCTCGTCTTATACTGAATTCTGCCTGACAGCTTTGTATGCTGCGGTTGACATCATTACTAATTACTATTTGTGAATTATTTTTCGTTGCAGCTTGCTATTGTGTGTTTCATGTATTCTTCTCGTCTGTCACTAAAAGAATGTACATTTCATTGACCAGAAAATTAAACAGAAATCCAACGGAAGGGTAAATCAGTAACAATATGCATACGGCTCAATTTTTTTTCATATACATATTCAAGGGGCTATGAAAATATTTTTCTAAGGTGTAATGTCTGGCATATGCAACTATACTATATTTGAGTTGTAATGCGATTCTATAAATGTTTCGTTTAAATAGTAAAATAAGGCTTAAACCGGATAAATGTTTTGACCTATTTAAACGGCAAATGCACCAGAATGACCTTTTTTTTTAGTTTTGACGATTATTAGGTTTATTCTTTTTGTATTGCTTTGTAACACATTGCCAAAAACTTTCAATTTGATAATGTTCCAAAACATTGTTTTCAATTGTTTATGACTGCAATATGAAATTGAGAGTGTCATATGTTTGAAAGAGGAAAATATCACAGTTTGTGATCGTTTTTCCCATGAAAATACTATGTCTATAAGGGCTATTTGCTCATCGCAACGTATCTTACTCTTCCCAAAGCAAATGACATCTATCAGCATCGTGACAACCAGACAGCATTTGCTTCACTAATTCAAAAGTAGGTCCAATGAATAAAATAATAAAAATACCTACCCTACACAAGAAAATAAGTTTCTAACAAAAAAATTAATACTATCTGAAATGTTACATCCTTTCCAATGTATTCCAACTAAATTCATTAACATAGTTCGTACTAATGACGCTTTTTTTAAATTTAAAGAATGGATATATCTAAAATTTGCAGCTCTGTACTGAGAGATAAGTGAAGATAGAACTACTCATACTATATTCATGATCATGTATTTAATACATTAATTTTGTCAATGAGAATCGTTTGCATTGCCACCTAAATTGCTAGATAAGTCATGTTTTATTGTTGAAGACGAACCTTTCACTTTGCCACCAAGATCAATAGGTTTGTCATATTTATTTCATTTTAAGCGTTACATGAAAAAAATAATTTGTACGATAGTCATTAAAAGGAAAGTAAACCTCTAAATTTGACTGAGTATTCTTTGCTTCGCACCTAAATCACGAGATTTTTCATATGTCAATTTTTTTAAAGTATGGAATTCATCAAAAAGTCAATCGTTTTGCAAAGATGATTTTTTTTTATTTCACATTCGTAATGTTTGATAGAACTTATTTTTATAAAATCTTCAATTTTATTAATTTCCGTTCTTTCTGCATTTGCATACATTTTAATAGTACTACAAGGGTGTTCAAACGACAAGGTGCGAAATGCCGTAATACCGTAAACGTTGATATATTTGCTTGTGCTGCCATGATAGCACATAATAAAACATATAGGGACGCAATATAAATCTTTGGCGTATGTAGGAGCATGCGGGTGCCCTCATGCACAGGAGAGAGCAGAGTATATAAAGAGCACCGGTAATATAAAGACAGACATCAAATTTTCTAATAATGCTAAAATCCTCGAGGAAAGAAGAAACCCTTAACTCCGATGTGTGCAGTGAAACATTCTGGTGAACAAACAGGTTCATCAAGAACAAAAGACAGGACTACTCACGGAAGGTGCATATATGCTCCATGAAAATGCGTCTCCACACGTCTCTAGGGCCACATACGTGGAACTTGCCAAGTTCAAGTGGGAATTCTGCTACCAGTTTAAGAGAAAATATATGAAACAAATATTTAATCCATTTATATCCATCCACCTACTGCTAGGACATGTGGCTCTGTGAATTTTTTGTTTGGTCCCCTGAAAAACGCAAGTGAAAATTAAGAACTTCAACTCAAACGGTGAACTGAAGGAGCTGGGAAGGATTGGGTTTCTGCATGGCCACAAGAATTCTCAGAACAAATAATTTTTCGGCAATCAATGGCATATTTGTACTATGTTGTATATTTTGAATAAAGTCTTCATTTATGACCACAGAGTCATTTCATACCTTTTCAACATCCATTGCATTTTATATCTTTAGATGCTGTTTACTCAAATTATAATTTATGGTGGCATTTTTTAAGAAAATCTCAATAAATTAAAATATAATGTTTTTGCACAACTACGCCAATATGTTTTGTACTTGCTAAACTAAAAAAATAAACTTTACTGTAATAAAAAATGTCATGTTATTTATTATTCCAAGCCCAATATTTAAAGATTGGATACAAAATAATAAATAAGCAAATCATTTCAGAACCCTCTAAACTAGAAAATATTTGCTTTTCCTCTTTTTAACCCCTCACATCTTCAAAATTCCTCTTTTGATTGAACAAAACTATCTTATGTTCATGCATTTTATTTTCATATGTTTTTTTTTTTAATTTTTTTAATCAAAAACTCAAAAACATAAATATTTCAAAATGTTTTTCGGCAAAAAGGTGAGAGGATATTTTCGAATAACTTCCCTCATTTCTTAAGTCATTTCATAGCCAGACTTTTAAGAAAGAGGGGGATTTTTTTTCAATACTCATGAATAAGAATAGGAGCACCAACACGGCCACAATGTTTTTGCTTTATAACAACAATCTCCTAAAATATCATATTTTGATTTTTTAGCTTAAGTACAGGCACAAAAATTCCTTGCAATATAATTCTGCAGAAAATATTCCGAATACGATTGAGATCTTTTTAGTTAGGCCATTATTGAAATGTTTTAAGATTATTAGAAAATGTTCCAATAATATATTAGTATGCAACAAAGCGTGTGTTTTTAATATGTACCCATCCTTTTAACATAATACTCTCAAACACATAGAAATCGGAAGTCTATGTTAATTTTTTCTAACACGCAACTGATGAGATATTTTCGAAATATTTCTATGCGAATAAAATTTTCCATGGATTCAGTATTGATAGCAAAAATATCGAAGCAGTAACATTTGAAAAATACTGAAAAATTGTTGAATAAGTTGCAGAAAAAGCTACAGAAGCAATTTTTTGTGTTGAAAAAATGTATGTAAAAATAAATAAAAAATGATTAATGAATAGAAGAACACATGATAAATGTCTTCGCACTCAAAATCTCGCAATCGAAGAATAACGAATAGGTAAGGAAATACTGGAATAACCAATATTTCATCCTTGCATGACTAGCTTAGATTTGCGATAGTTCTTAGAGTTAATAAATTTTTAAAATATAATTTGAATCGATTCGTTTTTTTTGTTTTTAACTCCTCCTTATTTAATAAATCATGAAAAAAGAAATATAAAGATATAAAGTTAAAATGTTCTATTCATTGTTCTTTTTTGAGTGGTAGTAATTTATTACGCTGAAAATAATGGAAGTATTTTGTTATGAGCTTTATATATAAAGGGTGTACAAATGAAAAGGTACAAAATGACATCGTGGGTATAAAATACTCTGTGCCTTGACATGAGCACAGCTATCCCATTGATTAACGAGGAGAAGAATTCTTTATACCAAGAATTTCTGTGGCTGTAACGAGACCCAACCTTTCACAGCTTACTTTGACGTCCGTTTGAAGTGCTTCTCTTTCAAGTGTTTTTTTTTTCAGAGGACCAAATTCATGAAAATCACAGAGTGACATGTCCGGGCTGTAGGGCGAATGGTCGAGCTGTTCTAACTTCCGCGTATCTGACCCTGGAATTGTGCAACGCGTTATCATGGAGCAGAACCACGAATTCTGTGAGTCGTTCTTGATAGACCTGCATAGTCTTCCGAGTGCCACATAGAGCACGTCATTCAATGGTTTTCTTGCTGTATTCTCATGCTCTGCCACATCAGTATATGGAGCTCTTTATAAGAGTCAATGTTTTTTCCTGGACATGAGGTTGTCCTCTCATACTCTATCCTACGTCAAGGACTCCAATCGCATCTCTAAATGTCTCGCGATTTTCTCTCATAGCGGCTTAAGCAAATGTTACCGGGTACTTTGTTATGATGTTTCGAATCTTTTCACTTGGGCAACCTTTTGCAAGCGAGTTTTAGTTCCATGAGAATCTGAAAATCAATCACTAAACATGTATTGATCAATGATCTGTACATGGAATTTAATTTGAAATTGAAAGATACAAATGACTCTTTTTCTTATTAAGTGTGTATTACCACAGTTACCATTTCATAAACAAAGTTGCCTGTTTTAAAATAATTATTTATTTTAAAAGAAATTGCAAATTACTTCAATAAAAGGCATTTTTTAACCAGTTAAATATTGTTGACGACAACACTCGTCATGGAAAAAGTTCAAAATTTTGCATTATAACGAATTTATACATTGGTGCTTATTACATTTATATAATAATTGTTTGTTTATTTTATTTATAACTATTTAACAATATTTATAAATGTACATTATTATAATAATTTATATCCGCCTTTTCCGAAGAGCTTGAAAAAGTTTTAATTTTGGTCGCTGTCTCAGATATTGATTCATATTTTGCTTTCATTAGTGATTTTTCGTTAATTTTAAATCAAATCTGTGCCTGATAAAGCAGTACGATAGCAAATAATTATACAATACCACATGTCCAAATACTCTACTATTAATTGCATTTGTACAATTTTACAGTTTGCCTTATATTCATGCAAGAATGGATTTAAATTGAAGCATAAAATGTATTTATAGTTGTTAATAATTTTACATTATTTTTTTCCTTTTTAGCAAATATTATTTTCACTTTTCATTTACATAGCTTCTTTCTGAAATACAATTTTTTCTTTAATTTACATAATATATTTTCTATTATTTTTAAGCAAGATAATATGAAAAAAAAATGTATTTTCATTCCAACATAATAAGTAAAACTGCGCATTTTAATTTTACTAAAATAAGTCAAAACATGATAAAACTGATTAAAGAATGTATATTCATCTATCAAAAATCAGGCTACAATATCAGTTGAAATATTGATCCGATGCTAATTTCACTAAAAGAAAAAATCATTAAATTCAGTGTCATCAACAAGAAAATATATGGTAAAAATATGTTTACAAACCATTCTGCATCAGCTTTTATTAATGCAAATAACATACTTTATTTTTCCTTTTGAATTAAAATGAATGCGTCAAATTTGTTATGAATGTAGTTCTAAAAATAGCCTAATGTTTATCAAGAGAGTGAAAAATATTTTTGAAACATAATTCATATTTTCGAAGTATTTTAATTTTAGAATAATTATTCATGGTTTGTATATTAATAGAAAAAGTAATATGGTTTTGATTGAGTTTTTGCGGAAATGGATGATTTAGAAAGAGATTGATTTCTATGCATATGTGTGGGAGCTACAGGGAGTTAAAAGTTAATGCAAGAGGGCAGATTAGAAGTTGTTTACGCAATTGATTCATTCTATAAAAATAATTGGTTTACCATTTATGTAGAATTTTTCTGTTTCTTTCAGTTATTCGGAGATAAAAAGAGATTCAGGTATCCAAAAATTATAAAAAATACATTTTTTGTCTTTCTTATAAAATTTGCTATGATATTGAAATAATATACTTGGATATAAAATTCATTAATTCTTGCAAATAAGTAAGTTGGTGGTCGTTGCTTAAAACTTCTGCAAGATATTATTCGATCGTCTAAAATTATCCTTAAATATTATTTACACTCTACATTAATGTTTCATTTATATGTTTATATTCATGCTTATTAAATTCTATAATAAAAGACATTATATGTTTCAAAATCTGTGTTCCAAATATTTTGAATTACGTATATGTCATTAATTTGAAACAACAATGTTGTTTGTCAATTCTTGTAGAGTGCAAAATCTTTTACATCTACTTTAAATTTATCACCAAAAATTTCAATTTATTTATAAATCGAATCCTTTTGTGCATCAAAGGAAATTATTAACTGCCATCAAATATATTCCTTTAATCTTGATAGGAGTTTAAAATATACACTGATGGAAAAAAAATCCCAACACCAAGAAAAAAATTACTGTACAGTAATGAAATTTTAGGAATACTTTTGTCTAGGTAAGTTATTTAATTGATTAAAGTTTCAAGATCACAAGTAAAGCCATTTCAAATGTGAAATGTTGGTACATTAGTAACCGGTGTAACCGCCAGAATTTTGAATGAATGCATGCAAACGTGCATGCATTGTGTCGTACAGGTGTCAGATATCAGTTTGTGGGATGGAATTCCATGCCTGTTGCACTTGGGCGGTCAATGCAGGGATGGTTAATGCTGGTTGTGGATGACGCTGGAGTTGTCATCCAATGATGTCCAATACGTGTTCGAGTGGAAAAAGATCTGGTGATCTATTAGGCCAGGGCAACATGTCGACACTTTGTAGAGCATGTTGGGTTACAACAGTGGTATAAGGGCGAGCGTTATCCTCTTGGAAAACACATCCTTGAATGCTGTTCATGAATGGCAGCACAACAGGTTGCATTACTAGACTGACGAACAAATTTGAAGTCAGGGTTCGTGGGATAACCACGAGAGTGCTCCTGCTGTTATACGAAATTTCTCCCCAAACCATAACTCCAGGAATAGGCCCTGTGTGTCTAGGCCGCAGATAGGTTACTAGCAGGCGTTCACCTGGCCTCCTTCTAACCAACAAACGGCTATCACTGCGACCAAGGCAGAACCGGCTTTCATCAGAAAACACAACAGATCTCCACTCCATCCTCCAATGATCTCTAGCTTGACACCACTCACATCGCAAACGGCAGTGGTTTGGAGTCAGTGGAATGCACTGTACAGGGCGTCTGGCTCGGAGCTGTCCTTGAAGTAACCGATTTGTAATATTTCGTTGTGTCACTGTGGTGTCAACTGCAGCTCGAATTTCAGCTGCAGACGCAGTACGATTAGCCACAGCCATTCGCCGAATACGACGGTCTCCCCTCTCAGTAGTACCACGTGGCCACCCGGAACCTGGTCTTCTTGAGGCAGTACCTTCCTTTGACCACTGCCGCCAACACTCATGCACAGTGGATACATTTCTGCCAAGTCTTTCATCAATATCGCCGAAAGAAAACCCACCTTCTCGTAGCCCTACAACATGACCTCGTTCAAACTCAGTGAGCTGTTGATAATGGCTTCTTCGTCTTCTCAGAGGCATCCTTGACTAACATTAACCCACTACGTCAAATCTCAACTGTAAATAACGATCACGAACCTTACAGCGCTTATTTAAAGCAAACCTCATTTGCATGTTCATAGTGTCGCTACTAGCGCCACACTTACGTGCGTAGCTCGAAATTTGAAGCGACGTCATCTTTCAGATGTATAAACACGCCTACCAAATTTCGTTTATCTAGCACAGCTCCTTCCTAGTGTTGGGATTTTTTTTCTATCAGTGTATTTCTCTATTTTTGCAAAACTAAGAAAATCAAAGGGAGTGAATAAATGATAAGACTAAAAACAATATTCTTACCTAAAACACCTAGTCTGTAATTAATTGTCACAACTACAACACCTCCAAAACTTGCCAAAACGCTTCCATCGTAAGGGTTGCCAGAATTCCAGTCATATGATTCACCGTGGATGTATACCATCACAGGTAATTTTGTTGGTTCTCGTCCCACTGAAAGATAAAACAAGGAATTTCAGCTGGCATTCGTATTTCTTTAAGAGAGTGTAATTTTGTATCTAATTATTAAATAGTCTAATAAAGGAATAGCTCCATTAATAATTTACACATATCATTGTTATTAAATGCTTTTTCAATATATATAGTGGAGAGGTACACATGATTCCTTAATGTGTTAATTATATTACTATAATTAATGTTAACAATGAAAATATAAAAATAAATATTTGAGAATTTCTGCAATTATGATATTAGTTTCAATAGCTGCTTATTAACAATTTTTATAAAGTAATAAAAACATTCTGGTAGTAAGTTATGTGAATCAAGGTAATTAATTCTCATTAAAAAAGTTTTAAAGTATCAAAATTGAGTAAAAACTAAGAGAAAATTAATTTTGACATATTATAAAATTGAGAGTTTTTTAAAAATTATTTTGAAAGTTTCTTCAAAAATTTATAGAACTTTCCTTAAAAACTTGAATATGGAAAGATAATTTAAGGTTTATGCAGTATAATAAAATTATGGTTTTCTTTTCAACTCAATACTAAAATTCTCTGGTAGATGAATGGATGCACACGTTAAAAATAATAATAGAGACTACGTTTTTTATTCACTGACATTCAAAATATAATAACTATAAAAAAATATACACCAAACAACTGCAGTATGTAAAATTTTAATTTACTTGCAAAGTATTGCTTTGCAAAAAAAATATTGGCTTATTTTGGAACACGGAAAAACAAATATTCTTTATCCAATGAAACAGTATTAAATTTATAATTTATAATTTAGACATTTTATTTTTCATCACTTTGTACCCCCAGATTGATTTGACATCATGGGTGGGTTTATTCAGGTGAAAAGGCGTGTTAAGTGGAGATAATACATTCCCAAATACACAATGCCACAAAGACTAGAATTATTGATGATAAAAAGGGTTGCATGCGACTTAATTAAACGACTTGAATCATGCGAATAGTGGACGGTGACCAGTTGCAAAGATTGTCTTGCATACAAATGTTCTCAATATAATTTATCAATCTATTCTTTTTAGTTAGCATTCTCATTTCCCTGTATGTTTAATCCATAACCAGTATTTGTTTAAATATTATTGTCCCCTCCATCTAATTATTACCTCATCAAAAAATTGAATACAATCGTGTAGGATTTGACAGCCATGGGATTCTCTCTGGAGTTACCTGGATGATTTGTCGCTCCTTTCTTTCTTTCTTTATTGTTTTTATCTCTTTCACCCCTTTTTTTCCTTCCATTCTGTGCCCTTCTAACCTATTAGATAACTTAATGTTATAGGTACCGGGGGCGCAAGATGGCGTTATGTTATGTTATGCCTCTTCCATGATAATGACTTAAAAATGATTTTAGGTAAGCTTTGATGGGTATTTTCTCCATTTGGGATATTGTTCGGTTCTTGCCCTCACAGAAGAACAAGATTTATGATCGTACACTGAAAGATGATTCTTGGAGCTAGACATTACACAGGGGATTCTAAAAATATGATATATCTGACTAGTAGATCAAGAATTTTTAAGAATCAAAACAATTTAGGAATTAATGAATGAGGCAATATGCATTAATGCATGTTGTTGTTGGTATATGTTTAATTATCATTTATTCTAACAATGAATTTATAATTTTACAAGATAGTTTTCGTTAAAATTAAGAAACTAATATTTTCATTGCCAATATTTAGTCAATTTTCAAAACTTTGGAATCCAAAATTAATCAGTAAAATATCATAATTTAAATTTGTATTACTCTCAAAGAAAGTTTTAAAGCAAATTATCTAATAATCATTGCTTTAGATTATACCATTTTTAAAGAGCTAATGAAATGATAACTGGATGAAGACTGAATGCTTTTGTAAATTATGTGGCGTATGGACACAAGAATCATTTTTGTATGATGCAAAAATCGTTCAAAAAGCTGCAAGAGTAGATAATCAGACGTAAAATTGAAATATTTCTTAATTAAAATAAAAATATTCTTGATATTTCTATTCACGTCTTAAATTTTATCATGCAATTAAAAAAGATTTATTTTAGTTTCATAAGAATTTCAACCAATGCTTAATCGAAAGTTATATTTAATAATAAAAAAGAAATTGTTAATAAAATTGTATTTCAAAATTAAGAAACTTATTTTCTCTAATTTAAAATATAAAAATTTTATATTTCTGATCTAGTTTTAAATTTTTTGTAATGAAATTGTAAAATTAATTTTCAAAGGATATTAAATTTTGAAAAAATAATATATGGAAATATTTTATATAAATGTCATGCTACGAGTTATAGAATTAGAACTCAAATTTCTTTTGTTATCGTTTAATTGTTATATTTTTTTAGTGTTGCCTAGAAAAATCGTAAAATAAGTTTTCCATTATAAACTATTTCAAATGCCTTATTATGATTGATTTAAAATTTAAAAGATTTTGTTTAAATCAATTAATGTCTTTTTGAGGAATTTTTTACAATATATTCATAATCACATGTGTGTAATGAATAATATTTAACTAATTTATAATTGTTCAGTAGTATTGCCTAAAAATACAAACATATATCCATTTCATGAATATATTAAATATTTGTTTCATATATTTTCTCTTAAACTGGTAGCAGAATTCACATTTTGTGCTGAATGCGTATTTATGAAATTGGAATTTACATTTGATTTCGTAACAAATCTATCTACTTGCTTCAGATCTGTTGAAGACTTGAAACCGCCCCCACAATTAATTAATGTATCTATCTCAGAGAAATTCATTCGCTGAAGAAAATTAAACGGACTCCCTTCAATTATTTGTAATTTTACTTAATTAGTTCTAGCATATATCCCCAGAATGAGAATTAGATTTAATTTAATTGCAATATCAAAAACACAATAATCATGCATCACCGTATGTTATTCATTAATCTTAAATATTTTGTTCAAATAATTTTAATGTGATGTGGATGATTATAAGCAGTAATTTGAACTTTAATCCATGTTTACAAAATACTACATTTAATTGATTGGCAATGTCATATGCTACCAGCCTCTGCGATTTAGTTGGAAAACGCTATTAAATGGGGTAATAACTTAAGTTAAGAACTGAAATTTTAATTCCAAATGCATTTCTTTCTTTTTAATGATTGAGGCAGTTTCAAATATTTTTCAACGTGCAATTATTCTAGAATGTTTTTCATGAACTTAAATCATTCTAAATTTTTTAGAGGTGAGGGTTAATTCGAATTAATACAGTTACTTACTGATCGGTTTATAAAGTTTCTTGTATCTTCCATTAAATAACAGCATTCAGAATATAAAAAGGCCATTCAAATAAATTGGTCTGGTTTTCTTTTCTCCATTATTTACATTTATTTTACCATTATCTCCATTTTATGTTGAAGTTTTTGCTTTATTTTTAAAAATTTGAAACGATACTGCTTTCTGTTACAGTGAATCCTTACTTTACTGAAATGACGAATACTTTATGTGTCGTAGGCACGTATTTAATTAAAATGGTTAATAATCAAGTAAAAATGTAAAATCGCGGTGCTCCTCTGTGTATTAACGCTCATACGTTCGAAAAAAGTCGATCATTTCGAATAACTTGGCACAATGATTAATGACAATAATAAACTCAAAGCAGAAATTGACAACAGAATAAAAATGGATAATAAAAGTTTCTTTGGACAGAAAAAACAACTTAGATTCAAGTCAATCAGTCGAAAAACTAAACTAAAAACTTAAATGCCTGTTATTATGCATGTTCATATCTATGCAAGTGAAACTTGGACACTCAGCGTTCTCTGAACTTGTTGAAGAGAAAGATCCTTAGAGTTATCTTTGGCCAGGGATAGGCAAACTATACAAATTTTGTAGTGAACTACATATAACACTGGTTATCCGGAGAAACGGGTTAAGATGGTTCAACCATATCTGATGAAGCCCTGAAAACAGTTTCCTCCAAATTTAAACTTTTAAAACTCCTATGGGATCTAGGCACAGACCTCCAAATAGGTGCCTGGATGATGTGAGGATAAAGAACCGGAACGGAGTTACAGGGGATAGGAAGCTTTGGAAATTGCGCATGATTGAGGCAGCCAGAGCATGCAAGATACTGTTGTGCTCATTAAGAAGGAATTAAATTTATTTGTAACAGTTGTTAGGATATTTATCATTTTTCAAAAACTATAAAAATTACATAGCTTGAAACAATTTTGTTTGATAAATTGTATCAAAGTGTGCAAATATATCAAGGGAACATTTAAATAACTGAAATCCAGCTTTAACTATTCAAATGCGGTTTTTTTTTATATCTGTTAATAAAACAAACATTTTTAGCATTAACATTTAAAATTTAGTAGAAAACTACAATATTTCAAAATGATTCAAGAGTAATGCTTGATTTGTTTTAGTATTCGCTCAATCGTTTTTTCAATACTTGTTTTTATATTACATAAATGCAAGGCTTTAACATATATAACTAAAATCTTACTTAAAATCTGTATACTTAAATAAATTAGTTCATTTGATTTTCATGAGATTCTTTAAATAGTATCTTATTGAATTTTATGTAGATGTAAAAATCGCCATTCTACTAAGTATTAAATGCTCATTAATTGGATAATTGGACTCTTTCACAGTAAATGGAAACATTAACAAAAATTAAGACCTTTCTAACACTTAAACCTTTAAGTGTTTGTTACATTTAAATTTTGGCACTTAAACACTAAACACATAAAAGAACTTTCAATTTAAAATGTAACCAGCCAAGTACGTAAATACCAAATAATATTCTTAAATAAGTTCACTGAATCTGCTTACTGGAAATTTACATTTCAAATTGCTTCTATGACTTTATGTCAAAACATACATTTTAATAGTATTAAATAAAAAAAAGGAAATACTTTCTTTAGCTAGAATAATTGCATAAATAAACATTGGTCATTAGAAGTTTTTGATCATACGATATAATTATATTCACATGACTAAAATAATGGAATGGAATTCCATGCCATTAGTCAAGCAAATAACAATGTAAGAGCATTATAGTAAAATAAAAACAAAGTTTAAATATAAATCATAATGTTATATTGTATTATTGTTATCAATTATTCAACTCCTTTTTATAAAAGAATAAAACCTATAAAGACAGATTTTGTAATTCACTTTACTAAACAAACAAAAAAATCACTAATATGCTGTTATCTAACACAAAGTTTGTTTCTGAGATTAACGCTAATAGTACAGATGAATTATATGTATAACATATTATGTACTGAAACTCCGTATATTTTCGCATAGCATAAATGCCGCATTAATATTGTTATTTAATCGTTTTTGTTAAGAAAAAAGATACTGCATGATGTTAACAAATGCATTTAAAATCTTCTCGTTATGAATTTTTCAATGTTTTTGTGTTAAATTGATTGGAAAAAACACAGTATTTGGATTTAATGTAAATATCATCTCTTGGAATAAAGCTTTGGAGCATATTTAGTAAATCACTACTTATTATCAATCAAGTTAATCTCTTGAAGTAATAAATTTTCCGAAACAGCCGTCTACCTGTCTATTCAGTTAGGCCAGAAACAAAGATTATCGTTGCATATTCTGGATCATAATCGTATTACATATATCAATTATAAGAAAGTATTTAAAGTAATTTCTTAAATTATATTGAAAGAAAAACTATTTCAATTTTACATGCATTTGTATACCTTTTTGAAATAAACTATTGACGAAATGAACGTAAATTTCTTGTTCCAATAAATTCCAGAAACATCATTATTAATCTGTCATATCTGAAGAAATAGAATTCATTACAAGTACTCGAGATTTGAAACATTAAATAAATTCATAATAAATAAGTTTCCTAAAGAATAGTTAAAGCACAAAATAACATTGTGCAATTTACTTTAAAGTCATTGTAACTAAAATTTAAAAAATTGCAAGTATTAACTTTCATTTATAAAGATAAATAAATTGTTGTATTATTTTAGATATTATAACATGCATTCATATTTATACCTTGTTGCAATATTCCTTAAAGAAACCTTTTGATATGAATACACATTCTTATTTTACGTTGATGCAGTAAATTCCCAAAAGGAACACTAATATGTTGCATGCGACAAAATAATATTCATTATGCATACAGATAGAAGTTTCCGTAAGTAAATCCAAATGCCATAAAATAAGTTAATAAATTCTCAAATTATGATAAAACAACAAACTTGTTATCAAAAAATTTTTGCAGAAGAAAAAAAGCAATTGTGAGAGTGTAACATAATTCGATACTGCTACGTTCAGTGGTGGCGGGGTGGTCGGCTGAATGCAAGAAGAAGTGTAACATAATTATAAATAAGTTAATAATTTCAAATTTATAAGTTTATATTTAGAAAGATAAAAAATGCAGTATTAATTTATATAAAAAACATCCATAATTATATTACTTTTTAATATTATTTAAAGAAATGTTTTGATGATAAAGTGCATTCTTATTTCAAGTTGATTCGTTAAATTCCCAAAAGAAACACTTATCTGTTGCGTTCGAGCAAATAATATTCATTATGCATACCTGAGACAAAAATTTCCGTAATTAAATCCATATAATGTAAAGTAAGTTTGGGTATAGTAAGATATATAAATCCACAAGTTAGGGAAAAACAACAAGCTTGTAACAAAAAAAAGTTTTGAAGAAGAATAAAAACAATTATGGGAAGAAGAAAGTATCCCATGATTTCAGAAAATATAAACTTGCTTTGAATATTCCAAAAATATGCGCATATTTAATTTAATCTTCCTAAGCAAAAAACTTTGGAAAACAAAATTCATGAACTTTTTTTCCAATAACTAATGCGGTCCTCTTTTCAAATTTAAGTCATTTACCTCGGCTGCTGTCGTAAAATCACACACACGCCATTTGTAAGGAAATACTCCCATAAAACAGATAAACGAGCATGCTAAATGTGATGAGATTTTGTGTTTCTGTTAAATCCTGTTTCTGGCCAGACCTTGGAGACAGCGACGAATCAGTTTCCAGAAAATCTTCTTTAAAAACATTATGAATGAGCTACACTGGGGTAAGTGCTCTCAACGGAGGGATGTATGAAAAAAAAATGCTTGATTTTTTTCCCATCTCTAATAGTAAGGAACATATTCAAGAGAGAAACGACGAATGAAGAAAAAGAGAGGTAAAAAGAAAAAGAAAAAAGAAGAGAGAAAGAAGAAAACGAAGGAAATCTTTTGCCGTTTAGGGAGTGCGACTCGAGTATATTTCTTCTTCTACTCCTGGACCTTTCTCTCCTTTATCTGTTTTTTTTTCTCCTGATGATAATGTTGTGTAGGGCCAAAAGGGAATGTTAAAAACCCGAGCAGTTAAGGGGACATGCTCGGAAAAGTCGAGCAAATAAGATTTGTCATTAGGAGGAAGATCGGGATAAAATGTTTTTCATCTGGTGGGGAGGGGAGAGAATTCTATTCTCTAATCTTTATACATTTATACTTATTAGTTTCAATTTTCACCTCATTATATTCAGTTTTCGCCCGTTCCAAGAAAACTGCATTTCACTTCAAAAGTCTTTATAAAATTTTTATTCAAAACTCATTAGTAATTAATTAAATTATGGCTGAAACATTTTAGAAAACCACTCTTAGCAATAAGTATTTTGGTTTTGGAAAATTCAATCCTTTTTAAATTAGTAACCCACTAAAAGTACCCGTTTAAAAATTTCCAGAGTTCCCTCTATGTCCGTTTTAATAGTAAACATTTGCTTCTTAGGATTTAAAATGTGAATGTCATCAATAATGTTTCAGATAATTAGTCAGAATTGATTCGTTCAGCAATATTATTTTAAAATTTATTATATAAATAAAATGCAAGTTTGAATCTATTTTAAGTACATTTTATTAATTGAATTTATAAATGAATTCTTACACTTCCATTAACAAAATTCACTATTTAAAACATAATTATGACATTTAAAATTTTGAATTTTCGAATTTACGATGTGGAAATAAATAGATATTAGAAGATCTGTTGGATATACAGGTTGTCCTAAATTAAAGTTTTTTTTCTATTTCAGAGCTACCTACCGCCGTAACTATTAATCCGAAAATTCTGAAATTTTGGTTACGCCTTAACGAAGAGATGGGAAATACTTTTCGCTAAAAAAATTAGATCCAAATGTCGCCACTCGAGGATGTATTCATGTAAAGCGGATCTGTCCTACGCGATAGACCCCGAAAAGCCACCAATAAAACAATGTTCAGCTCTAGTGCGAAGTAAATTAAACCAACTAACTAACCAAACATTTAAAACTACAGCATATGCAAACGTGGCCATTTCACTTAACAACTAGCCATAATAAAAGGAAATGCATTTTTTGAAAATTTCTTGTTACTCTGTTCGCGACTCAAAATGACTTTCAGTTTGCAATCTCGAGCTTTATTAATCAAACTGTTTCATCAAAACCATGATTTAGTTTAAGGAAATTTCTGACTTTGAAGCATTTACGAAGCTCCAATGACGTCTCAAGGATAAAAAAATGATTATGAAATTTGAAGAAACAGGATCGTTGGGTGTTCGTCCTGGAAGAGGAAGAAAATCAGTTCCTACAGAAGTCGTTGAGGAGTTTTTCAAGTGGAAGAGGACAAAACATCAAACTTCATGGCAGTAGTATTTGCAATGTCGCAAAAGTTTTGGATAGACCACGTTCCACTGTGCAAAGTTTTTTCAGAATTATTCGACGATTTTATCCATATAAAATCCCACTTATTCATCAGCTACATCCACAAGATTTTGGCCCACGATTAACGTTCTAACTGCAGTTTCTTGCTCGGTGTGAGGTCGATTCTGAATAGCCTTCGAACATTTTGTGGTCCGAATAAGCTCATTTCCATTTAGATGGCTCGGAAAATACGTACAACTGGCGAATTTGGGCTACAGAACATCCCCGCTCAAACTAGATGTTCCGTTACATCCACCGAAAGTGATGGATTTAATGCTTCTATTATTTTGGAGCCGTACTTCTTCGAGGAACAAACTCCACCAGGTACAGTGACATGCACTTTAACGAAAGAGCGAAATACATCGTTGATGGAGAATGCAGTTGTTTCGGCTCTACCATTACGCCAATGTCTTGACGAACGCTTTTTATGCAGGATGATGCCACTACGCACATTGCAAATTGTGTAAAAAGTATTCTGAAGAAATATACAGAAGAAAGAGTAATAAGCCGCTACTTTAATAATGCATGGTCTGTCCGATCGCTAGACCTTAATCCATGCGAGTTATATTTAATACGTGAAACTATATGCATTACTTACGCGGAGATACTTAAGGTATCCGACTACGTTCAAAGGAAATTTTTTGAAAAATTGGATTTTTAAAAAACTATTTAAAACTAGGGTTTTAGATAATTATTATACAATATACTATAAATACAACACAATTATTTGAAAATATGATATATTTTGAGAAATAGGAGAATTTGTAGGGAATTCTAATGAAATTTGGCCAAAACGTTTAACACTCTACAGAAAATTCTAATCCAGCAATCCTATTTTTATTTGTGCACAGGTTATGGAATAGAATGATGAATGAAATGAACCAAAATCTAATAAAAATCTTGAGATTCAAAGAAGTTATGGGGAAAAATGTATGTATATGTGCATTTTCACCATAAATGCACAGCTTAATTTTCCAAAAAACACCGATAAAGAAAAAAGTATTTCGCCGATATTAAAAATTTTGGATCATTTCATTGTCCATATTATTTAAAACACACGTTGAAATTTTTATGTAAATATATCTATTAGCTTTTGCAATATCATGTTAACTGAGGGGAATTTTTGTGAAAATTTATGTTCTGAGAAAATGGAAGTGAAAGACAAATTTTCGTTGAAAAATATGTGATCTTGGATGATAGGTCAGGTCTTCCTTTTGCTAGAAAAGATAAACTGCTTTGGAAAGAGGAAAGTCTAATCTACAAGAAATAACAATAAAAATATATTCACTAACGTGGTCTATAACCACTGTTTTTAACGTAGTCGGATACCTTAACCATCGTCTTTTGGCCGACTTACCCATTGAAATTTTTTTCACGTCTAAATTTAGCATCTCACAAAAATGATTTTTGATCTAAACTAAAAATAAAAAGAATTTTTTTTGAATGACATTTTCATTTCCATACAGTTTTTTTCTTCTTTATTTTTGATCAATTATCAAAATTTAAATTAATTTAAAACATACTTGTAAATTTAACTATTGATTTTGTTAGATCATAAAGAAAAATATATACTATTAAAAAGTAAAGTGTATATTAATTAATACATCGTTTTATGGATTACTTTTATTTTGTATGAATCAGATAAAAATAGTTATATCTTTGAATAATTAAAAAAATATTACTCTGTCATTGATATTAAATAAATTCAATTTTTATTCTGTGATCTCGGAAAAATTATGCTTCAATGTCTACAAACTGCTTGATTTGATTAAGATACGGCCTTAAATCTTAAACTTACTCACAAAAACTGTTATCGGTCTAAATTACCTTTTTTTTAAAAAAATCTTGAGTTTCTGTGTATAAGAAATAAATTTTATCTTTATTTTAGAGTATGAATAATTGATTATCGTCTTTATAAGTGTCACGGTAAACGGTGTAAATAAAAAATATCAATCTTAAATTATGCAAAAAACTTCTTAATAAGTGAATAGTGGCTTCTTCTATGAATTTCAAATGGCATTTATTTATGAAGATTTTGTGAATATAAAACTTTCCTCCTAGTATTCCTTTGTTATTGTATTATGTCCATTCCATGTTAAAATTTATTTTATGAAAGAAAAGGATATGCCACAATATTTTTTAAGCAAAAAAAAGAAAAAAAGAAAGATGATTGCGATTTATCTTACTATTTTCATATTGCTGAACAAGAAACAATTTCCTTGAAGATTTCCATACCTTTCACCATATTTTTTCTTATAATAATATATAAAAAAACAGTCTTAAAATTCAGTCAATCATATTAAGTTAATTCTATACATTTAATTAACAATCATAAGTTTTAATTTCTGTGATACATTCTTTCAACAACTGATTTTTATGTCATCAGCAATAATTTTTGATTACAAATATTTCTCAATAATAAACTCTTTTTGAATTTTCTTATTATTTCTATTAATATTATTTTAAAGAATACTAAATAGTCTAAATACTAATACTTAAGACATTATTAATATCCAACGATTTATTGTTAATTATATAATTTGATTTATTTAGAATTCGGATGTAAATGCATATGCTTTTTAAAAAGTTAATATTTTATACCTAATGTGTAATTTAAATATTTTTGAAATAAAACTAGGGATTAATTATAAATGAGAATATCTTAAGCATTAAAAATTACATCAAAAACAATATATGCAACCTTTTTTTAAAATTTTAATAATTAGAAGAGTTTTTTTAAAATCAAGTATGTTTAATATCCTCAGAAGTATGTATAATTTTTTTTGAATGTATCAAATTAAATATGTTAAATTTTTAGTTAGGAAAGAAATTCAGAATCTACCGGTCATGTTAATTATCTTTGAAAAATTTATAAATTAACTATATTACTCTTCTCGATTGTCTAGTAAAGGGGGAAAAATCAAACCTAATTAATTAAAACCAAGGAATCAATGAGATATATTGAAAATATAAAATCTGTGAAATAGGTTGTGTGCATTTCTGAAATATAGAGAATAACTAAACAAATGCAAATTGCCGCAAATCTGCAATCTTGAATCAGTGATATAAATATTCTTTAAACTTTATTAAAAACTTGCATCCTTGATAAAATGATATTATTAACCACACATATTGACTTAAAAAATTTCATTTCTAAGCTTTAGACCTAATTATGTTTACACTCCCCCCCAGGTTTAAATATCTTTTAAAATTTCTAATTAAACCAAAATATTTTTCCTACGAAATAAAACTAATCAGTTATATGGAAATTATATTTCCTGGAGTAAAATAATTAGTATTATGTTAGATATGAGAATAAAGATAACAACAATGCGGATAATCACTAAAAAAGAAAGAAAAATATGAGGAATATGAAGTTAAGTAACATTTATTCTAAAGAAAACGTTTTCTTTAAAGATTCTTATGAAAAGTATATAAACATGCTCTATAATCTAATCTTTCTTTTTTCATCTAATCAACGTTAAATATCTAACTTGAATACAAAAATAAAGGAACAATGGATTTTTAGGTAATGTAATTTTATGTGATTAAAATCACGTGTATTCATCAAATTCCTCGATCCAGTGACAGAAATTTCTTAAAAAATTACCATTAACCTTCTAATAGCTCTTAAAAATAATATAACACGTTTATTAGCTAATGATCAATAACCTTTTTTTATTGATGAAAATGGTAATCTCATTAACAACGTTATTTCAAAAATGTGACATAAACAGCTGGTTGTAAATAAAATATATATCATCATGAAATCAACTTTTTTTAAAGATATCCTTCATTAATAATTTGGATAAATAAAATAATTTATTCAGGAAAATAGTTCCTGCGTAATTAGGCAGCCCTAGATTTAGATGAAAAAAATGACAAACATCTATTTCAGATTAAAATTAATAAAATTCACATCATAAGGGTCTTGAACTGCCGAATTAGGGGATAGATTTTATGAAGCATGCATTTAATATATTGATTTCCCAATAAATTTATAAATTTAAAATGTGATAAATTTTTACATTTTATAAAAATTTATTTCATTTAGTGTATAATTTTGGAATTTATAAGTATAAAAATTGCAACTTCCTTAATTACATTGTAAACATTTTAAATACGTGTCTAGATTATCGCGAAATCCCTTCTTAAATCAGTATAAAAGTTAAAATCTTAATCACGTATTTGAAGTTTTGGCTGGTTAAAAAATCTTAAAATATCTTACTCTGAAACATTGATAATTGTTAAGCTCGATTCATCTATCATTTCATCCATTTTCTCTTAATTATATATCAAAGCGTTGTGCCTACAAAATATATATTTTACATTTTCACAACGGTAAATCCTGTAAATAAAACAATAAATTGAAGTAAGTTTCAAGTTAATCTTAAATTTAAAAACTATCTAAAATTATAAAAACATTTGTTAGAAGAGTAAGTTGAAAACACTGAGAATTTGCATTTTCGTATTTTAAGAGGCACTAAAAATATATCTGTGAAATAAACTGTTTCAAACTTTTACGAGAAAAAAAACTAGAAAAATTTAATTATTTTAAATTGAAAAATTCTAGCAAGAATTTATTATAACAAAAGTAGATATTTTAAATTTTCTGTAACTGTTGGTGAAAATCGTATTTAATAGTATAAAATAGAATTAGCCATATTTTTACATTTCTTCATTTTTGTATAATTTTTCTCAAAGTTTTACAAAATATAAGTGATGTTATTTCAAAATATATTTCTTACAATACTTTTAAAGTCCTTATAAAGGAATTTATTCTCGATATGTTTTCTTGATTAAGGGATATTTATATCTCCCCCAGAGCAAAAACGGAATAATTTTATTTTACCACAGCTCATTTCGAAAACAATACTAACTGAAAATAATAAATTCCATCATTTTTACATTTGCATAAATGGCTGTTTCAGGAGAATATGCAACCAATATGTTTGCTGAATTTTGCCCTTTTTTTCAGTTTTATCTACTGTTCATTTCAGTATCCTGACACAATCACGTTCTGACGTTTCTGTTTCGATATGAGGTGAGACATGGTACGATGTGCTCATTTCGCGAATTAACCATATTACTAAATGTAAACATGCCCTCCTTTCCCTTTCCTATCACCACTATTTTGTTGAATTAAACCCATCCCAGCTCCTGCACAAAAGCTCTTAGTATTTTAGAATCAATTGATAAACAATAGTTTCTTCATTTTTTTTATAATTTACTTTTAATGTAAAAAAAATTCCTTTTAAAATAATTTCCTTAATATACCAGTAAAATCGCTGATTAAAATCTTCTAATTTTTAATGTTTTCAGATTAAATCAAACTGAAAAACCTTCGGATGTCCTTACTGCATTCTATTTATGGGGGTACAGTAAGTAATTCCGCCACTTTTCATTCGTTTAAATAAAAATGCTGTAAGTAGTTATTAATTTGACAAGACTTGAACATAAGTGATCAAATTGCTTTAACAAATTTTTGAAAACAAAGAAAAAATACTCCATTTACCAACTTTAAAATTGCATTATTTAACCATGATTCCTATTACAAACATCCATTAACTGGAGCACACGAAACCTTGTAAATCACAGCTTACTCTTCAGTAACTTTGGAACTCATCAGAAGATCGTGCGTTTGTTGATAGTAATTGAAAGCCGGGCTTTTAAGCCTAATGAATCGCACTTGGCTACTCTTCTTCTCAGTGGATGAATCTTTCCTCCGTTCCATCTTTAGACCATCTGGAAATTAAGACTGTACAATCTGAATATCCCCACCATCTGTTACCTTCCATCCCTCTCGAACGACTTTGGATGTCACGTGACCGAAACGTCCCTCGCATCTGCCGTCGCCGTCTTTCTAGAGAGCTGGAAGAAGAAGAGAAAGAATATCTTCCTCTGAGGCCCTTCGATTATCCGATAACCGATGGCGGAAGACATTATCTTTCGAAGAAAGCAAAATATTTAATGACAGCCGACACAGTCATGGAAAGGAGGGTGAAGAGCCTGCGTTCTTGATGAGCAAGCCGATCGAAAACGGTGTGGATAATTATGATAACTATTCATAATCGATTTCGTGCACATCTTTGGCAACACTGATGAACGGGCTGTCATCGTCAGTGGATGTTGCCCCGATGTATCTATTATGCGTTTGATAAACAGATGGAAATATGCCGAAGCACACACGTACACATTTCGGACTCTTTTCCTAATGATAATTAAAAAATGAGAAGGCAGTTCGTTCTGTTGTAATAAATTATATCTGGAACATCAAAGATAGTCATGTATCTCAAAATAATAAGAATGATTTTACTGCCTTATGGGTTGTAAAACAAAATTATCGAAAATTGCTCGTTGACTTAAAGTAGATAGGATCTAATTATGATTAAGTGGGTCCAAAAGTGTGTTTTAATTGAAGTATTTTTGCTTATTATGAAATATTGGATTGTTAAGCATTTGTTTAATCTATAAATTTCGATTTTTGAAAAAGATATACCGCACACACATTTCATAAAATTAATTTTATTAATGCGGATTTGCTTTATTGATTATTCATCATAAACATTTCTTTCACTAAATAAATTGAAATGTTATTGAAATTCAATATAAATGTCATGTTCAAAGATTTTTGATGAGATATTCTTCATTTTGATTAAACGATATACGGTAAAGTATATATTAACTTTTTGATTTCGAGTTTAATACGAATTTGCAGCTGCGCCAAATGATTGAAGAAGCTGAAATAACGTAACATATAGGAATCTTATTTATTCTAAAAATTTGGAAGCTCTTCACTTTCATCACTGATTAGACAAAGATTAAATAACTATCATTAAGATAAGATATGGTAATGCATTTAGAATAATGACTCTCAGAAAAGAAATGTTCAAAAATTAAAATTTAATCTTGTAACATTCCAAAAAAACCTTTAAAATATTTAAAAAAATTAAAAAATTATTCGTTATTTACCTTTCTGCATATAATAATTTTTTCATTGCAGAATATAGGTGATTGTTACCTTACCTTACTTTTGTTATTACCTTACTTATTGTTACCTTACTTTTAATTCATTCCTATTCTTTCCCCCTTTTATTTATGTTTAGTGACAATCATTGTGTCGTACAAAAATTGGTAATGTGGAACAAGGCTGGAGCAGTATCGCTAATTATTATTTAGTTTATAAATTGCATCCCTCGACACTTTAGGCTCATATTCTCAATTTATATCTCCATATATCAAGTATTAAGGTTTTTATTTCAAGAGTAAAATTATTTCTTTATAACTCTATAATAGGAATTTTGTTATGAAATCATTAAAAAAAGGAATGAAATAAGAGAATGAAGAGGTAGAAGAATAGAAGAATGATTAAACGAAAAGAAATCTTAATTGACCCAACAATAATACTTGCATCATTCATAATTTTTTAAATTATTTTTATTTTTTAAAATTATTTTTTACTTTCTAATCATATTAAAAATGACTGATAATTACTTTGCACTGTAAATATCTGAAAAAAAAATCACTGAACATAATACCCACGTGAAAAAAATTGTTGTATATGCTGCTTGTGGTAATTGTTATATGCTGCCTAATACTTAGTGAATGTTATAATGCGCCATGGCAACATCTTTATATCTGAATGATATGTTTAAATTAGCATTAGTATAGGCGATAATTTACAAAAGTAAATATTCAATTTCTATATTAGTTGAATGCTTTAAAGAATTTAATTATATATTTTAAAAAATTATAATAAAAATTTTAACATAAATTATTAAATTATTTAAATTTAGGACAAGGATTAAATCATTTTTTGTCACCTTAGATGTCTTTATCTGTATTTTACACCATACAAATATTTATTATAAGGATCAAGACTATGTACTATTAGTAATTTTTAATTCGAAATTTTTAATTTTAATTGTTGACAAAATTTGATTTTTCAGAAGACAATTAAGTTGACAATTTTTTTTTCAGATTTTTATACAGGGTATCCATTTACTTTCTGATAAAGATTACTTCTAACAAATAAAAACGTCATTTTTTCCTTTAATATTTATCAAAAATAAATAAAAAAGAAAGTGCATTTCACTCTAAAAAGATTCTGAGATTTGGGGAAAGTCTTCTCGATAAGAAATCAGAGAACGGTCGTTTTTTTTTCTGCGTCAGTTTTATCATATTTCAAGTATTTCCTTTGTTTTTGTATTTACCACTGCAATATTACTCCAGAAAATATAAAGCATGAAACCTTCCGGTTTCATAACTTTTTTTCTGTTTTGTCAAGCAGCTATTTTTTCCAATTGCAAGAAAAGAGAAAAAAATAAACTTTTTCTTAGCATAACTCTTTGATAAAAGAAACGACGTGGAATAGGTACAAAGAAAAAAGAATAGAAGACAGGAAACATTCAGAAATGAAAATGAGCTATGCATTGATTTATTTTTCTATAAGAAGGATACAAAGAATCCGAGTTGGATCTTGTCTGTCAACTGCCTAAGCTGGATGAATAATTCGGAAGAAAAAACAACAAAACATATTTCAAATTTTGTATACAGCTGATTGCGTTTTACATTATTTTCTTCATACATAATGTTTCTAATGTTATTTATCACTATTATGTTGCTAAAAACTTTATTTCTCAAAACTTTTTAAAAAAAGCATTATTTGATGATGGAAATAGTTATAGTTGCAAAAAAAAAAAAAAAATACGTAGATTGAAAAGTACTTTAAAAAGGGTTTACGGTTTTATACAACAGCTTAAGTCCATTTAAATCTCAAATATTGCATGAGAAAATCAATCAGATATACTAAGCAAATTTGATAGAAAAATTTCATGAATTTAATAAATCAGTTGTGAAAAATATTAAATTAATATTTTGGTATGCTAAGATAATGTTTAAATTCTAAATGAGATTATTTTCTTAAGATGACTTTGGGAAAAAGTATTAAACTATATGACTTTTTAAATATTTTTTAAGCTGATTATTCCAACTTCAGATACATTTTTTTTTCCTTTAAACTTCTATTCAACATCGATTCTAGGAATTAGTATAACCTTTTCTAATTCTTTAAGAGTTCCAATGTTCGATTATATTATACTGTTTAGATTTTTTATTTATTTAGTTTCTTTGCAAAGAAAAAGGTACATAAACCAATATAATAAAAATTATAAAAGAATAATGGGAATAAAAATTCATTATCCTTAAATTTTCTATTTTAGTTAAATTCTTTCTTTACTAAATAATCAAAATAATTCACTGAATGGTCACATTTTGAGAAGCTCGGTGTATGCTTTTTATGTACTAAAGAATTTGAAAGCCATTAAATCCCCAATATTTTTTCATAATACGTATTCGCATGATGCAATATAAAACTAATGAAATTCTGAGTAAAGATGTTCAGAAAATAAATAGCGACTTATTTCTTGAAAAAAAATTGAAAATTATATTTTTTAAAATTCCGATAAACAGAATATAACTAAGCAATTTCGGAAATATTAAGTCATTTTATTGCATTTTACGTTAGAACTTTTTTCTTTCATAATAATGTAATCATAGAAGGATCTTGTACCAAAAACATTCAATATTCAATAAGCATATTAAAACATAATTATATCAAAATATAACATATTTATATAAGTATATTGAAATATAAAAAAATGAAAAATAAACATTTTACCCTCGTGGACATTTTACTAAAGTTTTTGATTTTGATTGTTTCATGATGAAATTTTTATACCCCTTTTATGCTAATGAATTAAACTATTATTTCAATTTTTGTATATTATATATTTCGCATTATAGTCTGATTTCTCATTTAAGTGTTTTACTTACTTTTTTTCTTAATTAAATGATGATTCCTCGAAATACTTTGCAAAAGTTTCACAAGTCTTGATTAGTAAATCAAGAAAACCATGGAATGATTTATAGCAGGTGAATAACTTTTAATTATTTTATAGATAATTAAGAAGTAAAGAATTGTTTGAATTAAGAAGTAAGCTATCAAATAATCATTAAATAAACATATTTCCAAATATTTTATCTACAACTAATTAGATAGTATTAAAACATACTTTAATGATTTAAGTGTATATATAATGAACATACTGATGCAAAAATATTTCAATGACTTTTCTTTTGACAAATATATTTTCATATTTATATATATAAAATGTTACAGATCCGTCGGGTTCGTTTTACCTCGTATAGTGGGTGAATATGGTATTAGACAAGAAATGAACATTCCTTTAGTAGACGACACAACACAGACGTTTATTAACAAGACGAAGAAGGACAGACACAAACAGAGGACAGGAGGCAGTTCAACAGGAGACAACCATAAACAGCCGAGACGAACACACAGGACAGCACACTGCAGATAGTAGTCCGCAGGCAAAAATTCTGTAGTGACAACGTCCGCAGCTCACAAAGCGGCCAGACGGGATTCAGCAGGAGAGGGAATCTTTAAGGGATTCTTTACTACTCCCAGTAGGTATCTCCGGAACAGGTTGAAACTATTCACTGTCTCTTCTTGCCTTCACTGCCGACTCACTATTTCGCACAACGGGACTACTTCAGGACAGCTCCATTCCCGACGACGACATAAACTGGCTACGACACACGACGATGGCTTCGTCAGTATATGATACACAGCAGTTCTCTATTTAGTACTCTTCAGTTCAAGACCTCTCCATTAGGTGGTCTCCTTTTCTTTTTCTGACTGTGCTGCTTCTCGCTTGATTCTTCTACAAGTCTTCTGTCCTATTTCTTCGCTGCTCAGCTTCTACTTAACTCACACCTTGTTTCTTCTTCAGGCCTTTTTTTTTCCTTTTTCTCTGTGCTGCTTCTCGCTTGATTAACACACACCGCTTCAGATGGCTGGCCATCATATAGTTGCGGAAGGAGGAGTGAGACTTTCTGGACCAATCAGGAGCATTTTAGATGTATCTCGGCTCCTAGTGTACGGATCGGGAAAATTCTCGATGTTTCTGGTGATTTTCATTTTGTCGCCAAGCCTTTGGACCTCTGACGTCATACCCATTTACTATCCAATACATATTACTGTAAATCTCTCTTCCTTACGATGACAGTATTAGAGCGGGAAAGCAAAACTGCACGTTCGTAGCAATATATATATTATAATATATATATAGATATGCTCCAAATATAATTTAATATTTACCAATTTTATCGGTAAATATTAAGCATTAATCTTAAATTGGTGCGTAAAGAGTTCAACATTTTTTTAAATTTTCAATGTTTTTTAAAAAAAGAATTTATAATGGCTTTGTATAAATAATTTGCATAGCTATGTTCTAAAACATAATTATTCTGTGTTTTATAGATTTAAGTGATTTACAAAAACCTTTAATAAATGTCCCTATTTCTCTAAATCAGGAAAGGTGTTTTAGATTGAAGTTTTGTTTCTCATGTAAATAATATTGCATTTCATTTCAAAAATTAGTCTTTTTAAACGCTTAATGTCATTTTTTCCCACGTTTTAAAAACTCATTTTACATCATTATCTCAGAAAAATTGTCTTAGATTTTCAGTTTCAATTGTCTTCCCCTTCCCTCCATTGTCTTAGAAAAATGATCATTTAGCAAAATATGATTCTACTGTTTCATAATAATTGCCTTAGAAGTTTTCCTTAATTCATTTCTTCTATAGCTTTGGATAAATTGTAGAAGAAATGAATATAAAAAATGTATTTACTATTTTTTATCAATACACAGTCAAAAGAGATTATGTTAATCTAATAGTGATGATGGTTTTCAGCAAGGCAATACTTATGATATGCTCTTCAGATGGAGAATTTGTGTATTTGGGAATAACTTTCCCATCTTTTCAAATAGACTTTAGTATTATTTATTCTCATCATTCCTTACAAGTTGCAAACCTTAACATCATGCATCTCATGATGCAATCGATCAAAAAAATATTAACATAATTATTAATTTGAAATTGAACCCATTTTAATTCCAGATTTAGTGGCATCATGCAACATCTAATATTTAATCTCATTATCATTTTCCCTATAATACATAAAATCTGAGAGTAGTATTTTAACAGCCATCAACCGTAATGGTCCCAGACATGTCAAGAGAGGTACAAATCTTCATCCGATAGAAGACAACTCCGCAATTTCTTTGCCCACCAAAGAGCCTGCTTACCTATGCAGCAGTTTCTTCCGTGCCTCTGAAATGGTTCAACATGGTTTGGACTTATGTTTCAATAAAAATTAACCATCTAATGAAAAAATATAGGTTGATAAACGAACTACCTTTAATTACTACATAGTTATCGAAAATCATGAAATTTAGACCATCAACGAAATCATATGAAGCCGCATGGTAAAAATGTGCATTTGGCAATCGACAAAGCTAATGAAAGATGTTCAAGATGCTTCCAAGTATTGTTGGTAACTTGAATAAATATACTGTAACTCCAATCATATTACTGAAGAGGCCATTTGAAAGTGTATCACTGCCTTTTCATTTAAACAATTAAACTTATCAAGAAATGAATCCCTTTTTATACAAGTCTTTTACTGAAAAAGGGAATATAAGTATTCACAATAAAAACTATCCCACCGCGATTCCTTAACTCACTAATTTTCCATCATCTATTTTATTCAGTTATTTTGATGCCGTCAATGACTTTTCCTAATGTGATTCTGGCGATCAAAACTAAAACGTGTTATTTTCATTTGTTTTGAGCCCAATCGCGCACGGAAGAGACGAAATGAAACAGCATCTCGTGTGTACAAATGGTATATCTGGATAAATGCCAGGCCTAACCCCTACCTCTACTGACTTTCAGAGTGATTTTCGATTCTTCTGCTCCCTTTAACATCTTTATCTTTCCCTACATCCAGCGACAATGGGGTCGAAACTTTCGACTCTTTCCACTTATAAGAAATGGCTGGAGTAAAATAAAGAAAAAAAACTTCTTTAAAATAAAGAGTGAAAAACAAAATAAAAAAAACTTCTTTGGTTGCAAAAATGAAGAGGATGGGGGTGGCTTAAGACCAGAAGCAAAGTTTGAAAAAAAAGATGCACAGGGTTCGAAAAGAGATTAGGTTACTTTACTTCAAGTATAGACTTAAGATTTTTCAACCGAAATTCATCACTTTTAGAGTACTGAAATATGTGTTGAGGTTCACTATCCAAGATAAAATTTCCAGTGAATACTTTTTTTTCGAGAGAAAAAGAATGTAGAGTAGACGTCAAATTTGAAAATTCTGTCAATGAAAAAGAGTAAAAAAAATCACTAACTTTTTTTCAAAGACTTAAAGGTGATCTAATATCACTATTCATATCCATTTTGTACTCAGTATTCATTTGTACGTTGTTATTGTATGATTTTTTTCCGGTGAAGTCTATAGTTTTGATCGTTTTTCAAATATACCAAGCAGATGTTTTACATGTTCCTAAAAATAAAATTTTATTATTAACCTTAATGCTTTCACAGCATAGTTTACTTATTTCCTATCAATGTTGAATTTATTTCGAATTATTTTTCTCTTATCATACCGTTTTTCTGATGGGATGATACCGACTGAATGCACTTACTCTACACTATTAATCTAAAAGAATGCTGTTCACTCTCTGAGCAGAGAACTCCCTTTGTCCTGCGAATGCTTCAGGTGGCGTTTATTTTATGGAAAAGGGAAGAGAGAAAGAATGAAAGTAGCTTATGCTTATTTAGCGATATACCGGATTCAGATAATTTACAGATTTATAAAGAGTTGTAGCTTTCTCATCTCTGCATATCAATCTTTCTCAAAGTATAATCTTTAGAATGTCTCGAGATTCTAAAACAGGCGGTAATGACATAAGTAGCTCAGATAAATGGAACTAATACAACTGACTTCTCCTTTCTTGTAGTAAAATTTCCTTTCAAGGTCCTGATTTCTTCAATTGTTTCATTAATTTAGTTTGATCATTCCTTCCAAGGTCAGGGCTTCTTCATTCATTAATTTAGTTCAATTCCTTATTCCTTCTAAGGTCATGATGTTTTTTCTTTTCATTAATTTAATCCAATTATTTATTTTTTCAAATGTCATGATTTTTTTTGCTTTTCAACAATATAATTCTAGTAATTATTTCTTCCACAGACATTAATTCTCTTTCTTTTTCATTAATTCCATTCCTTTAATTGTTTGCTTCTTCCTTCCTTTAATGCTGCAAGTGACCGATAACAAAGTGCGATTCATTACCATACAAAACATCATTCAACTTTACCAAAGTTTCCACTAAATTTTGCTATAAATATATTTTTTAAAGTATAAGAAATACTGATATTTGTCAATAACGAAACAAGGCTAGGAAAATTTATTTACAAAAATTATATAATTATTAACTGACACTACCATGATAAAAAAACAGGCACGATTTGTTTTCCAAAATTACATAAATCAATACTTAAAATGCGAAAATTAAAAACCAGAAATCTATAGATAATGGCTTCAAATTCTATATCAAATGAAGAAAATGGTGCATCTTTTTAATAAATCTGCTTAAATGAATGGTTTTATTTTTTATTCTTGTCTTGATATTTGAAATAAAAATCCATTCTTAAATTTCTGTTCTTGTGTACCATTACAATTGCAGTAATTGTAAGGAGAGAAAATAAAATCTTTAGCAGAACATACATTGTCCGAAAAGTAAATACATAATCTAATAATCAAGCCATTGCAATGAAGGAAAATCCTAAGATTCATTTTGCTCTTGTCAAAAGAAATAAAATTATAAGGGTAAAAATGCTGTGAAAGCAAACACTTCCTTCAAGGATGTCATCAAACGTACGAACCGGATGAAAGTATTCATTTTATTTCTTTTGTGATGTAAAGCGAAAATTTCCCAAGAACAAACAATTTCTGTTAAAGAAAAATTGTCCTGATCAATGCCATTATAAGACAAACTGATGGCGCTAAGTATCACTTACGTCATCCAAGATTGATATCGAAATTGAATTCTTCTGAAGAAAACAAAAATGATACACAAAAGAATAAAAAATAAATAATAAAAGGAGGAATATACTATCTAGAATCGAAAACGAATGGAATTTGTTTTTGCGTTCTGGTTATTATCTTCCCTTCTTGGACCACGAAGAAAAAATCCTTTTTAAGGAATAAACTTCCCACGTTCTGTCTTTTGCCATTCTGGAGTCAAATTTCCAATAGTATAAAGCGGAATACATACGTTTACTTGCCCTTTTCCTCCTTATTTTATTACGTTTGTCTTTCAGAAAGAAGCACAAAAAAGATGAGAAAGCGTACTTGACCTTTCGAAAATATTATTCCATTCACAGTCCTGTGAAAACAGAAAGCAGCTTTTAGGAAAGTTACTTTGATGTTCTGTGGTACGATCATTGGATATTGTTTATCCATTCAAGTTTTGAAAAAGCAACTGAAGGGGAGGGTGGGTTCACATTTTAAGAGCAATGTTCGATATTTGTTTGTTTCACATGATTGAATAAATGCATTTTTTTGAAAGACTAAGTCCACTCAGACATTAGAATTTATTTTGTTTCCTAGTGAACTTTTTTACAACCTAGAATAGTTATTATTGAGGTTAAAAATAGTTTGTAAATTAATTTTGCTCATAATTTATATACATATTGTAACGGTTACTTAACTCTATTGTTTTCTCTTTTGATACAACAGATGGCGTTACCCTACTATCATCAAGGTATATTTCCCATGACACTTCTCGGGCGATCATTATTAGATTGTATTCTGATGCGTGTCGTGTATTTTGTGTTTGAGTTTTTTTAATCTCCTGAAAAGTGTAAGCTAAAAAGATAAATAATTGTTTCTGAAACAAGTCTATCATTTTCATTGACCTCATAATGAAGTTTCTACTGAGACATCAAAAGTGGGGCTCAAACCCAATACCCCAATTTTAGAAGTTCCGCTTTTTGCGCACTAGGATAGATAGGCTTACTGTACACGGAAGGAATCTTCATTATGTAATAGATGAAAATAATAGACGAGTTTCAGGAAAAGTTGTTTAATTTTTTAAGTGTTCCTCTTTTTATAAGACAAAATGAACGCGAACACAAAATTCAATAGAATCTAATAATTATCCCTCAAGAAGGGTCAAGGGGAAATATTTATTGAAGTTAAGAAAGTAACACCATCTGTTATATTAAAAGAGAATGTAGTAGAATTATGTAGCCACTACAATATAACTGTGTGGAATAAAAGTCTAATGACGATTAAATACCAAAAAATTTTTCGTGATGTAGAATCAAAAACGATACGTTTTTTATGCAATCCTGTTAAGCCAAACATCATTTGGATGTAATATTTTTACCATATGTGTAATTTATTCTTGACCCCTCTGTAGTTAGGCAACAAAAATGATCACTAAGCTACATCCCCACTTTAGAGTTTTGCACTGCGGGGTTTCTTGATTCATGACCAAGATTTAACTCAACGAATATTTTGGGGATATTGAGTCCCAAACCTGTTGCCCTCCCGTTATAATTCTGAAATATTATCATTAGGCTAACGTTGCTTCAGGTATATGATAAGAAATATTTGATGAAATCAAAAGTTTGAAAAAATATATTAACTTTTTTTGGTAATATAATTATATAATAATTTCTTAACATAATAATTAGTTTAATGTTTTATGATGTGGAAGATTACGTTTTAAGCGTCTAATAATAACAATTTATTAATCTTATTAAGTAGATTAATCATAAGGTAATGTATAAATCATGGGTTACATTTCTTTTTTTATAACATATAGTCACAAATAATTAATAGCCTTATCTTTACTATATCTTTTTACCAAAAAAAAGGGAATTTTATGGTGTGAAAAATGATTCATTTTCAAAACGACATTCCCTTGTTTATTAAAATAACAAAGAAATACATTGTTAGGAAATTGATGCAAAATGGATCCACAGACTCACCAATATCAATAATATGAAAATTTAAATCATTTTCTAAATGTTAAATCTAAAATAAAGGCTAAGTAAAGTATTGACAATTTAAATTTTCAAATTCACCTTCAGCATTGATATTCAATCACAGTTCCTTTTTAAATCTCAAAAGTAACCATAAATATCTAGCACGCAAATGCTAATGAATCGCGCAAAGCAGTGATTACAATTTTGAATAAGCAGTTTCATTGTAATTTTTAATATAAACTTTTGGTGTTTATGACATTTTCTCCTGTATTGAACAGTCACTTCAATGTTTGAGAAGCAAATTAATCGGTAAAAGGATTTCATAAACGTGCAGTAAAATTCTCGTACCATCCTGATAGAGCATATCTGTGTGTTTGTATCTTACATGTTTAATTTGTTGCCATGACTACGAGAGATGATGGAAGAGGTTTATTAGCTATTGGCTGTATCGAACGAAGAGCGGCCAATTATTTATGGCTGAATGAAAACCCATGAAGCATGTAATTCTTCAAAAGCTTAAATACAGAAGATGTTAAGAGTATAATTTAATCTTCAGTCACCCACATATTCCTTTCCTTTTATATTATTTAAATAGTAAAATAGTATGCACACTTTATACAAATATTTCATTTGAAATGCTAAAATTCTGCTAATTTTTTGATATTGAATGACTTTTGAAACGAAATTGATTTTTTTGGATAATGAATGACTTTTGATACCGAATTGACATTTTTTAATAATAAATGATTTTTGATACTGAATGACTTTTTTAAAAATAAATAATGAACAATGTATGATACTAGGTGGAATTTTTTTAAATACTGAATTTAAATACTTTTTATATTGCATTATTTTTTATACTGAATAGACTTTTTTTATACTGAAGGATTTTTGATACCGCTGCTGACTAACAGAATAAAATTTTATCACCTAAAGAATCTATGAACATTCAACTTTACGGAGATTTTTTCTTTCTGTGTGGTTAATAAAATCATGTAATTGCTTTTTAAATATAATAATGTGAATGAAGACTTTGATTCAAAAAGTTGGATCACATTTAAATGCTTCTCAGTTTTTTCAATATCAATAAACAATGCAATTAATGAAGTAACTGTTAATCAGAAGAAATCAATGAAATTTTTATAATGGTATATTAATTTTCATGCAGCATTCCCACTTTTTTTTATGTGCTGCATATGCTTATTTGTGTTAAGTTCTCTTTCCAATTGCAAATTGGCAAAAAACGATGATTTTAATTTGGATACCCAGCTTAATGTTTTTAATTCTTTGTATTATAGATTCTTACTTTTAAAGAGTCAAAACAGCAACGCTGAGAATATTAAATATGCTAATTAAATAATCGCTCATTGACTAAGTGATTCATTAATATGAATTATTACATATATGCCGAAATATTACAGTATAGTTTCTCCGCTTTCATTCAATTTTTTAATTAAGAATTTATATTCATATTTTTTTTTATTCATACGTTCAATACATTTCAAGAAACTGTTTAGTAATTACATAGGTTTCCACATGGACAATACAGAAAATGAAATTTCGAATGACTCTTAAAAGCTTTAATTAATTAATTATTATTTATTTAACATAATTATTATTACAGTTGAGCAACTCAATATGATTAAAAATATTTTTTTCAATATGACTAATATACAAAACCTATTTTATATGCTTAATCTTTGTTTTGCCTCTTTGTTTTATTTCTTTCTTTTCTAATATATAATACTTTTTTGTTGAATTTCATGTTTTATGAAGTTTTCATATCACTTAATGCTGAGAATTTTTCACAGATTATTTGCATTTTACACCATCGTTTCCACTGTAATTTTTATTTTAGTCATTTTCAAACTGTCTAAAGACTTGAGAAATTTATTTATTGCCGAATAAATTAATTTTTAGTAGTTTGTTTAAGCTACTAAATAAAGAATTTTTACTAAAGAAACACTGCTTGTTAATATTTATTTATTACTATTTGGGAATATCTGTTTTATGCAGCTCTAATGTATGCTTAATACATTGAACATTTTTATAAACTAAAAATATCACTACTTTGATGATTTTTTTAAATTTCAAAATTTTGTTTTCTTGGTTTCCGTATCTATCTTACGATTCTCTACAATATTGTAAAATTTATCATTATTTGTTTCCTTCACATAGGTGGGATTCATTTTTGTTGGATTGTTTTTTATTCTTGGAGAAGCAACTAAGGATCTAAAATCAAAAGGTGGTTCTCTCGTTTCTTCATTGGATGCATGAAAAACTCATAATTATAAATTTAACATTTTATGTGCATATTAAAATATTTAAAAATATAACTAATCCTCTAAAAATATAGTTTTTATTTAATTATCTTGACGTTTACATTTCTTTATAATAGTTCCTGATGGGAGCAGCACAAACTAAAAACAAACTGGGTTGTATACCAGGCCTTTTTAGTCAATCGGATATTCAGATGAAGTTTTTCAGCTTATTGACCTTATTATCTAATTCTAAAGAACATAATATGAATCTATTTGCAGGGGAATTACATTTATGTGTTGTTAAAATTAGTAAGAATTATATAATTGATATTATATTTAGTAGTAGATTTTTTTTATTGCATTCTTTGTAAAGTGAAAATTGTTTGTTTGAAATTGATTATTACATTTGGTGAATAAAACTCGTTTGTTGTTTATTAATATCAATACCAAATTATTAGTATTACGCATGAAAATGATTATTATTCGCAATTGCATGTCAAATATATTTCCAACCAGGTAAAAATTGAGAATTCTGAATTGGTTGCAAATATAATAAGCCGGCAAATATAGAAGAAATTGAATTGTTACTTTCAAATTATAATAGCTTCATTCGACATTTGAATAAATATTTATTTAAACTCCTATTAGACCTTGCAAAAATTTAATAATGTGCATAATTTTAAGTAATTTTGAAATGTTAGTAGTTAAAGATTGAAAATTCCAACCATTTGTTTAAAAATTGTTTAAAATTTACTAAATTTTCAAAAAAGACATTGTTTTACAAAAATATATTATAAGGTATACATACTCCCAAGTGATTTTATTTTGCGTAAATATAATAAAAGGAAAAAAAATTATAAATTTATTGTTAATATGATTCATAAAAGAAGCAACTTCATTATTTTTTAAATATTTTGTTATTTAAAAAAAACCTAAACTTTTTATTTTGATTCGAAAATTAAAGTTAAATGTTAAACGACATTTCGGAAGCTAAAACATTGATAATATTTGAATTATCGAATTACAATGCATATTCATTTAATAGTAATAACATAACTCCTATGAATTTTCTCTGGTTAGATGGAAGCAATTTTTATGGTCTTCAGAAATTTATTTTCTTGTTTAGAGATAGCAAACATCACAATGACAGTTTTAGTGATACAAAATTCTAATCTTCTAAATTCTGTCACGTTTAAAGATACCTTACCATGATATTCATATTTGAAATTGTAAAGTTATGTAGCCTTGAAACATATATTGTAAGAATAAAGACATTTATTTTGGATATACATAGATAGTAAATATGGTATAGTTGGCAAAAAGAAACTATTGCGAAAATGTCAGATATTTGAAAATAATAAATATTGCTTATCTCAAAATAAATTTAAAACTGAAAATAAGTTATTCAAGTCATCTTATCTAGAAATAAAATTGTTTCAGAGTTTTGACGTCATAGCAAATATGTAAATGCATGCGTAAAGTAAAATATTTTTATAAGATAATAAATTTATCAGAATTTTCTTTTTTTTTATACCTAGAGAACTGTTAGTAATTGCAAGTTTATCAAATTATCAAACTAGAAATATCCCAAGAATTTCATCTACATTTATGATTGCGATATATCAAATTTAGTTACCGATTCAGTTACAATTTTAATTTCAGAAGAAGTTACTTCTTTTTTTTATTATTAATCAACTTTTAAAAGAAAATGTGGCTTTAAAATTTGTGAAAACGGATTTAAGACTTCTACTTTTATTAAAGGTATCAAAAGTCAAATCACTTTGGAATTTTAATAAAATATTTTTTTTTCTATTTAGTTGATAAAGAACGCAGAAATTTAAAATATTTATATTTTAGTTCAAATAAGATATTGAGGCTAAATGTTTATAATTATATACACATGTCCTCAAAAATTTAAACAAAAGTTGAATTAAATGTATTTTTAAGTTAAAAAATGTCAAAAAAATGTGAATATCACACTTTTTGGATTGTTTTTTTTTTAAATTCTTATTCAGTTTTATGCAATAAATGGGTAAATAATGTGTTCTTTGCTAAACGCTGAAATAATGTCTTATGATAAAATATTTATTCTTAAACAAAATCTTAGAAACAGTGTGTTTATTATTTATCAAATATATGTGCGGAAGTTCTGAAATTCAGCACTAATATGAGAATTAATTTGAGATTAAATTCGAGTATTATTCCCATCCACTAGATCTTCATTTTAGTTTTTATAAATGATGTTGTAAACATTTAATACAAAAGGTTGTGGATTTCAATTCTTAATGCCGTATCAGTATATCGCATTATGTAAAAATTAAAATAAACATCATTCGCAAATAAGAATTAACTTCCAATAAACTTTTTTATTTTATATGACAAAGAATCTTGAAAATAACAATAAAACTAATATATAAGAAAAATAAAATAAAAACAAAACCAACATAAAATAAACAGCATTTGCAACATACTCAACTTATAACTCACAAAACTTTATTTTTGAAATTAGATTATAAATTTCAAGCCTGTCGGATTCTTTATTGAAGCACATGTGACTTATTACATAGGCCTGAATCGATTGCTTAAGTTTTAAAATAAACTAAATTTGATGTAAAACTCGAGTTTAATTTAGATTGCATAACTACTTATTCAAGCAAACATTTGGAGCCAATATTGCTTGGTTGACTTGAAAAACATTACACCTTTTATGAATCGCATGTGCAAATAAAATGGTAAGTATTAGTCTAGTTAGAGATGAAAAGCGATAAATTAATACGCCAGGCACTACATATGGGTGAATGCAAAAGGCTAGAATTCATTAAAATTACAAATTTACTTGTCTAATCTAAGATTTCTGTGCGCATTTACCTACATTTATAAATTTTCAGTTTTAATTTGTTTTGTAAAATTAAAACGTCTATATGGGCAAATAAACAGGAATGGTTAATGATTGTGAAAGCAATATTTTGAATCCTGCATCTTTAAATATTATATCAATTTGATATTATTGGTTGTTATTAAATTAATGTTTCTTTATAGTATTAAAATTAATTGTGTTTATTGTGTTATAAAATTAATTGTGTTTATATTACAATATTGCTTGAATATAGTCAAATATTTTAACTAAGTTATATCGAAGTAGCTGGCTTTGGCAGATAATTAGTCCATTTAGATTTCAGAATTTCAGAATTTAAAACGATTGATAGAATTCAGCTTTTAATTTTTTTTTTTGTCTTTCTTTTTATATTTTGATAAACAAATGAATTCAGTTGAATCATGCTATTAAAAATAACAGAATGTCCGAATTAAAAAAGAAGTGCAGATTGCGAAATGAAAGTTTGAAATGAAAACCTACCTTCAATTTTATATCTACTTAAATTATTTCCTTTAATTTTAACATTGGTAAAAATAAGTAATTGATTATTTTGATAGAAGACTCTGAATTTCATCAATTTGTAAAAAACATTGATACAAACTGTTTCTCTAATTGCAATGTTAAACAGATGACAGTAGAATTGATCAAAAATAAAGAAACTGTATGAAAATGAAATTGTCATTCAAATTTTTTTTTTTTTAATTTTTTTAATTGAGAGCAAAAATTATTTTCGTGAGATACTAAATTTAAACGTGAACAAAAATTTCAATGGGTAAGTGGGCCAAAAGACGATGGTTAAGTATTTCCTCGTTCAATCATATCTGTTATGATTCCTATCTTTGCATCAAACAGGGTGTCCTAAATTAAAGTTACCCTATTCAGAGCTACATACCGCCGTAACTATTCATCAGAAAATTCTGAAATTTTGGGTACGTCTTAATGAAAAGATGGGAAATACATTTTGCTAAAACAAAATTAGTTCGAAATCTCACCACTAGAGGGCATATTATCAACTACTTTATTATAAGAATTAATTACACATCAGCTGGAAATAATCCAAGTCATGTTCGATATGATGGCCACCATTGTTAGCTACCCTCTGAAATCTGAAAATGGCATGTTCAATAGTAGATCGTAGTGTCTGAGTTGAAATATTGAACACTTGGTGGCAAATACTGGGTTTAAGATCAGACAACGTTCTCGGGTTGTCACGGCCAACCAGATCTTTCAAATATCCCCAGAGCCAAAACCCCCATGTATTAAGGTCAGGGGATCGGGAAGAACAAGCATTATTGAAGTAGCTACTTATTACTCGTTCTTCTGTAAAATGTGTTTTCAGAATATTTTTTACACAATTTTCAATGTGCGTAGTGGCACCATCCTGCATAAAAAGCGTTCTGTCAAGACATTGGCATGATGGTAGAACCGAAACAACTGCAACCTCCAACATTTCGCTCCAACCTTTCGATGCATTTCGCTCTTTCGTTGTAGTGCATGTCACTGCACCTGATCGAGTTTGTTACTCGAAGAGGCACGGCTCCAAAATAACAGAAGCATTAAATCCATCCCATACCATTACTTTCGGTGAATGTAAAGGAACATCTAGATTAGAGAGGGGACGTACTGTAGCCCGAATTCGGCAGTTGAGCGTATTTGCCGAGCCGTCTTAGTGGAAATGAGCTTCATCGGACCACAAATGTTCCAAGGCTATTCAGAATAGACCTCACACTGAGCAAGAAACTGCATTGAGAACGTTAATCGTGACTCAAAATCTTGTGGATGCAGCTGATGAACAAGTGAGATTTTGTATGGATAAAATCTTCGAATAATCTCGAGAGTCTTGTGCATAGTGGAAAATGGCCTATCCAACACTGTTGTGACATTGCGAACACTATTGCTAGCCATAAAATTTGATGTTTTGTCCTCTTCCACTTGAAGTGCAACCTACTCAGAGACTTCTGAATTAACTGATTTTCTTCCTCTTCCTGGACGAGCATCCAATAGTCCTTTTTCTTGACATTTCATAATCATTTTCTTTAATCCTTGAGACATCATTGGACCTGTTCGAAGATCCTTCAAAGCTCAAAATTTCCTTAAAGCTGCTGGTCTGAATCGTGGTTTTGATAAAACGGTTTGACTAATAAAGAGCGAGATTACATTAATAAATCCTTTAAAAACTTAAGTGTAAGAGTGGCTGTTAGTTTATATGCAAATCATAAAGAAAAAAATATATTTATATAATTTATATTAAAGTAATCTCCTGCCCCTGTCTCCAAAATCAAAACTACCACAACTGAGTTTATATAATTATTTTAAACCTGCTTAATTTCCTACTGGATTGTAATTTAACACTCCAGGTCAGCTTGGACAACATACCAATATATCACTGCTAATCCAGGTCGACATTTCCTCTGTCAGACTGGACTGACTTGGGTGTTACAATTTGGCTTCTGTGCACAACATATCCCACCAACGTGACAAATATTAACCTCTAATTAGAAGAACAGGGAGAGGCGTCGGTCACCGACGCCGTAATAATTAAAATAAATCCGATGCGGGAGTTGAGAATTTATTGAAACACGGGAAAGGACCGAATGCTCGCTAATTATGATGCAAAGGGGGAAACACGAAGTCAGTAATCATTTGGGGGGAGTAGGGTTATTTCAAAAGGTATTCTTCTGTGCAGTCTACAAAGAGAACGAGAGTTCCAAGATTTTCCAAATGAATTGCGGTGACCTGACTTCTTTAAGAAGTAAAAGTCAATGAAAAAAATAAGGAAGGAGAAGTCTACTTTCATTTTGTGGAAAAAATTACATGAAGGGGAAGTTACATTTTCCTTGCGATTATGTCTAAAATTAAAAATGGGACCCATTTGTTTTGAGCGGGAAAGAAGTTTTTGCTGAAATGTAAGTTTAAATTATAAATATGCATCAGTTTATCTCTTTTCCTTGGTAAGTTTAAGACACTCATTTCTCATTGATTAAAGTGGATCATGAAGCGTTGTGACATGTTAACAAATTGGAATAAAATACTTTGTGGAATTAATGAAGGAAGTTAAAAAGATTTGTAGTAAATTATTTCTTCAAAGGTAATATAAGAGTTAAATATTTAGAAATTCGGCTCTTTAAAATAAAAATCAGAGCCTTTTTTTTACTTTTGAAAAACTTCACATATTTTTAGAAAAGCATTGAGAAAAAAGAATTGAAAAATATTTTTTATACTAATTATCATTTTAATATTATATATTTTTATCATTAATGATACTAACAATGTAATAAATTTTAATTACAAAAAAGCACAGCATATTTTAATTACAAAAAAGCACAGCATATTTTAATTACAAAAAATCGCATATTTTAATTACAAAAAAGCACAATCATTAATTTTGGTAAATATATTTTTAAAGGTAATACGAGATTAAAAATTTATGGTAAAAATAGTAATAATAGTAATATTAATAATAGTATTATGAGAGCCAAGCATTTAAGAATTCTGCATTTTAATATAAAGCACATATATCTTTATTTGATAAACTTCATCTATTTTTAGAAAAAGAATTCGAAAACAAAAATTTGTGATCCTAGTTGCTATTTCAATATTAATTATGCATTTTTACTGTTGCAAATTCTAAAATATAAGACCAATTTTAATTACAAAAAATTCCAATTTGTAGTCAGTGTATATCTATTTTTAAAGTTATGAGTATAGGTAATATGTGAGTAAAAATTTATTATAAAAATAGCAATGTGAGAGTCAGAAACAATGATAATATGCACCTTAAAAATTCAGAAATGAATTCTATAATAAAACGCATAGCTTTTTTTTTGCTTTTGAAAACTTGTTTACTTTTTTAACAAAACCATTTAGATAAAGTTTGAAAATCAAATTTTCACCCCATTATTGTTTTAATATTATACATTTTTAAAGTTATGAATTCCAACAATGTATGATCATTTCTAATTACAAGAAATCACAATCTTTTATTTGGCATATCAAGTTTTGTTTTAAATCTTTAGATTATGAATATCTGTTTAGTGACAGAACAATAATTAACAATTCTACTAGCAAGTTTATAATACTGAAAACACGTTTCATAAGTTTAATTCCTTTTATATGCTACACATCACAGTTATTCACAATAATAAATAAGTTGATTATTTCTTTTTTTCTCTATAGAGGCGTAAAATTAATAAAATAAATAATAAAGGCTAAATGAAAAAACGAATTATAAAATAAATTAAAATAGAAATATTTTACAAAATATCTTTCTCGTCTAGAATTTCTGCAATAATTGATTTTTCTTTCCGCATCTACATATTATTGAATACATATTTATATTCCCCTGAAAGCCGAAAGAAAATGCTCAGTTGAAGTCTTAACGCTTTTTTCCATTTTACAATTTAAATTTCTTATATTTTTACGTATTTTGTATAAATTAACGGTATCGATTTAACTTTAATTTTAATAAATTTGCTTTATAAAGACTGATAATGCGTAAAAAGATGTAAACATGTCTTTCAAACAGCGTTTACATATTAAGTACGTAAAATAAGTAAGTTGCATAGTGAATCATACTTTGCAAAGCACAAAAGAATCATCTTTAATTTGCATGAAATAAAATCATCATTTTTAGATGCAACACTGAAACATGAATGCAATTCTTTATCATTTGAAATAATATTTCTATTATCTTAGAACTTTGAATTAATTTGAGTTTCACAACAAACTAAAATCTTAGTTTCTTTATTATACATATTTGAAGAGAGAATTTCATGGAAAGCAAGATTTATTGGTGCTAAAGCAAATTTCTTGGTATCTATCTTTAAATTTCTTTTTCTCTGTTGATACATCTGGTAATTACTTTCACCATTATATATAAAACATTATGCAAATTACTATGAATAATTACTAATATACCTAAATTAATATGAGTAACGAAGAGCAGCCTATAGAGTACGGAATTGAAATTTAAATTATAAATGTTTGTTGAAAATATACTACTGAAATTAATTTTGAAATTTTATGTACTGATTGCATGTTTAAGCATTGGACAAGGATAAGCTGTCCTGTACAATTTTTAATTGCAGTTAAACCTATTGTAAAACTATATAAAGGTGAATAAAAGTAAATAGATGTTTTATATTAATTTGCTTTTTCTCAAGTAATACAGAATTAGTTCATTTAAATGGTGGTAAGTTTTACTTTGCATTTCGAATTCACTGTACAAGTAGAAATTTGAAATATTTAAAATCAGTCGTCTCTTGCAGCAACATCAAAAAGTAAATTGCTGATGAAATTCTTTATTAAAAATGTTAGTGTTTTCATTCTTTTATTTCCAAGTATCATTTATATTTAAATATCAATCCTATAATTAAAAAAGTATAGTTGTTTTGAACATTTTTAAGTTTCAAAATAAATTTCTTTACATATTAAGATAAGTTATAAGATATTTTTTTTTTGTAATTTGGAGTTGTCTATTCATTTGAAAAATGCATGAAAAACATTTTAGGTTCTCTGCAAAGATCCTTGGAATTTAAACAATAAAAACAAAATAAAGTTTCAGAATTTTCTAGTTGGTAAATCAAAAAGAATACCAGGTAAATGCATTATTGTAAAGAAGTTTAGATCATCAATTTCAATCAAAGTTATTTACCTTTTTTGCACTTTTAGAGCTTTATTTTAGTGGTAATTTATAGAAAGATTTAATACTTATTAGTTCAAAATTAGATTTAAAAAATAGAATCATAGAATTATCCGAACAATCCTTATTACTATCCATATAAAGAGTTGCATTTTTTCATATGATGGGCTGTTTGAGGATGAATTGAAATAAAACTGATGCAAAACAAATATCACATTCATAACATATTTTCTTTTTTTGTGTGAATTTCTTTCACTTTTCTGAAATTCAATGTGTAAAATAACTCCACAATCTAAAACAAACGATTATAACATCTGTTAATTATATTAATTACATTTTGTAATTATATCCAATTCGATTCAGGAATAATATTTTAAAATGG
>JAPMOQ010001205.1:185134-253146 GCA_026543055.1 Argiope trifasciata | reverse complement strand
GGGGGAGAGGATCATTAAGTACTAATTTTATACGATTTAATTTCTTAGATAATTTTAGTTACAATAGCTATCATAATCCCTTCGATATGTTTCCAATCTGCCCGGTAATCAGAATTTTGGCTTCTGATCATTGTAATGAATTGATTTGCAGATTTTATAGAAGATGTCTTTTTTTTCCAATTTAAAATGTTATTACGAGAGGTAAAGAAAATTTTATAATCATGTTTTGCGGAAGGGCTCTATTAAGCATTCAATCAGATTTAATTTATTAAATAATCATAATTAATGCCAAGAGCATAATTACTTCGATTTGTTCTCGATTTTCCTCTAAAGTAATTCAGAATTTCGGCTTCTGATTACTGTAAAGAATTGATTTACATACAGTATATTTGTGATGATAAATTATTTCTTAATGTCTCAGCATATATATCTGACTCCCGAACACTCCACAAATTACCATTTTTTTACTATTCTTCAAGAAAAGTATATACACGAGAAGAAAATATTTAAAATTTAGAAATTTATTCAATATTATTAAAAGACAAAGGTTCTGCTTACTAAAATAATTTCCATTTAATTTAGAATGTTCTGCCTCCAACTGGACGTAATATTCTCCCTCATTTGTGCCGCTCTTAAAAATCAACTCAGTGCTAACGATTAGTTAGATAAGTTTTTGTACCTAGCTCTTAGAAAAAAATATAGTTAAACGACAACAAATTTACTTAAAGGTACTTATTGAAAAAATGATTTAAAAGGATCAATTAAAAACTGATTTGGTGATATTTTAATCTTTAATAAAAAAAAACTTCATAAGAAAGAATAATGGGTATGTATCTTGATACCTTCAACATAATTCCACAAAATATGCATATTTGCTGACAACTCGACCGAAGATTATTTCAGATGCTAACTTCTGTATTTTAACTATTTTCGATTTTGGTATTCAGTAAGAAATATAAATTGCGCAGAGATTCAGGAGCAGCATCTTATCATTCTTCTTTTATCATCATGTTGTGTTTTCCTTGACGCCAGTTTTTTTTTTTTTTTTTTTTTTTTGTACTAGTCGTCAAATAATATCACATCTTTATCAATAACCAGATTTCAAAAGTAAAAATTGAGACTCTTTTAAAAATACTGCTGCTTTTTAGTATAAAATAATAAACATTGCAAAAGGGAAAGGCAAATATTGTATTCCTAAAAAATTACTTTGTATCATATATAATTAATTATTCTGAAATCATGAGATTTATATAGTTTTATATTACTAAAAGTATCTTTCAAATTTTCTTAGAATTAAAATACTCATAAAAAACTAAGGAGAATGCATTGATTTTTAGAGCAAATTCTAAAAAAAATTAAAAATATATCGTTATAGTTATATCCACAAAATCCAAGATATACATTTTGATTAGCATCTCACTTCAAAAATAACTGATCTAGGAAATGATTAAGATTTTTAGAAAAAAATTTACTTCTTTCGATTGGGGTTGCAGCTAAAGTAAGCAAATGCAAGAAAATTTCGCCGAAAAAAAAGCGAAAATATGTTTGGATTTTCTAAAGTTTCACCTATGCTTTCTGTCGTAAGAACTTCCAATCACTCTTTGCTCTCAAATCTAAACATCTACTTTATCCGACTAAACATTTTGGAATCTTTAAAACATTTCTTTTACAAAACATTTTTTAAATCTTTAATAATACTACTTATTTAAAAAAATTATGAGTGATACAGGCTCATTTCTGAGTTTTTGACATCGTTAATTGCTGTCGGTTACCAGTTTTTAAATAGATTTTTTTATCTTTTTCAAAACAATTTAAATCTCTTTTTATAAGGCGTATTAGCTCTAAAATTTTTTTATAAAAACAGTTCGTCGAATGATATTTTTTATAATAGAGACTATTTTCTAGCTTTATTGTAGAGTTTTAGAACGTTTTCCTTCTTCCCAAGAAATATATGCATTTGAAATATTTTTCCTTATTTTTTTTTATTTCTTGCCTTTTTGATATGGCATATTTTCATGAGCTACTAAGAAGTAAAAAGAATATATATTTCAATTCAACAATAGCACTTATATATTTACTTTTATTTCATAGAAACTAAAAGTATACATATTCAACGCTTTATGATACAATTTCTCTTCAATCAAAATTATTAAATTTCAAATGAATTTAGAATTGCTGGTATTAACAACTAGCTTCCAATGTATTTAAGTCGTTTAATACGTTGTTATGCAAAACACGCATTTATTTCTTTATGTCAAATGAAGTAAATATTCCTTCATAATTCAAAGATAGAACTTACTGAAAATATGATGAATTATTGAAAGGGTATTAAAATAAAAAAGCGATAGTAATATTAAGGTTTAAGGTATTTTTTAAATCAACTGGTTGGCAGTATCTCCTGAGCATAATGTTGGCGCCAAATATTACAATATTTCCTTCTACTTCATCCTTCTTAAAACCTGCATTAATATTGACGACTCACTCAGAACAAATGACTCAGAAAATGTCAGTGCTAATCGTGTCATCAAGCAAAATGATGTATTTATCCAAGATCTCAATATTTACCCATCGAGCCATGGAGAACTTCTTCACAGGTAATAAAAAAAGTTCAGATAAATGAACATAAATCATTTTACAACTCATTGAATTCCGTTTAGATTACATTTTCTTAAACTTGAGTTGAATTTACGACCCCTTCACGTAGTCGTTGACGTGCAGTGTTCCAGAACGGGGGTGGATTTTTTTCCCTCACTCGCTTCCATCAGCGGGTGCTAATCGATGATATGACTGATGAGATCTAGAACTTGTGGCATCTATCAAACCGCATGAAGACATATATCTTCTATTTTAGACTATTGGCAATGTAGCATTCCAAGAGGGGGATGCTGCAGGATTTTATCTGACATTGATTCTAATGAATTACTTGACTCATTAATACATGTTTAGATTTGTTTGTCACATGCACTGTTCTGTAGGAAATGTCATTTCTCTTGTTTTCTAACGTGCAAATGGATTTGGATAGAGATGTAAATTAATTTTTTTATTATGTTATACGGCATTTCTAATTTTATCAGTTTTGTAATATGTAAAATTAGCAAAGTATTTAATATCATATGCTGATTACACAATCAATTTTTTTTACCATAATATTGTTTATAGATTAGTAGACTATCTGTCAAATTGTGGCAAGTATAAAATGTTGAAGACATACTTCAGAATACTACATTAAACTTCTTCATACTACATTAAACTGTGTATAAAAATTTCCCCAAGAAAAGATTTCTTAAAACATTAAATGAATTTTTCACTAGAAATTAACGAATACCTTTAGGGTTTTTTTTCTCTTTCTAATTTCTTTCCTTCTTCTCTTTTTTTTTTTTTTTGAACAACTTCGGAAAATATCATAACATAAAATCAATTTAAAATTCTTATAAAATTGATAAAGCTAAACCTCTCATTAATTATTATTTCTATACAGTTTTTTTCTTTTAATTTAAATAATTTTTAAAAATACTTTTAGGAATTATTTCAAAAGCAGTTTTTATTATTTAAATCAATTGAAATAGTATTAAGAGTTGTGATGGTGTTAAATTCACTTTTTTCGTGTGCACGTCACTATTGATGTAATAAAGAATATTTTTTAAATATAAATTTGCACTTTTTGTGCTTACCACTGTTGCAGTAATTAAGACTAAATTTAAAATGTTTTTATAAAAAAAGACGAATAACGAATAAATCGTTATCAAGGTTCAATTCTTCGTATTAGATGTTATATTAATATTTTTATTGTTATTTCATCACTACTGATAGTGCGATTTACCTGTTTTTTCATAATTAGCATTTTAATACTTTTAAAAACATTTGAAATACCAGAACGTTTAAGAAGTAATAAATGAATACAAGTGATTCCTAATCATCTGGCAGGCGATAAAAGCATTACTTTGATGTGAAATAATTATGTACTGGAATCTAAAATCTTCTTATCATAATTCTGTTATAATAACTTTCTCTATTCCTTTATATAAATGTTCTTCTATTATTTTGAAGGAGTAAAAATGCGAAACAATAAAATCTAAAAGAAAGTGGGGTTGGCTTCCAAAAATGTGTAACGATTATTTTTATAAAATATTGAAAAAAAAAATGCATACATAAAGCCATATGCTATGTCATATATATCATACAAAAATGTACAATAGTAATAACAAATTTTTAAAAGTTTATTATTATAAATATTGTAGCTTCACATACATATAAAACTTTATTAGCTATATAAGTATAAATAAAGCATATATTTTAGTGGTTGAGTGGTCGAAGAAAAGACTCTTTTAATTTATTCCATTGCTGGAGGCATAATTCATGTACAAAAATAAATGATAAGAAATACTTCCATCTATATCGCGATAAAAAAACAAAAGATACCAAAATTCCCCCTTTCGTTTGTTAAAAATGAAATTTAGAGAGACGTGTCGATTTAGGGTAGATAAATCGAGGTTCATTAATAGAAATGTGCAAAACATTAAGGACTTTTAAACCCTTCTCAGGGTTTGAGAAAATGCAGAAGTAAGTATACTTATAGAACAAGTGCAGCATTAATTATGTATATACAGAAAAAGTAAGAATTTAAACAGGAAATAAGATAAAATTTTAGAATGATTATGGGCTAAATCAAGATAAAAATTAGGAAATCAATTAGAAATTAATTTAAATTAAGCGATATTACACACACACACACACAAATATATATTTATATATGCAAAAATGAATGCCATGTGATCGAAAAGAATAGGCTATGCAAAATTTAAAGAATATATTTCTTACTTATCCTAGATCAAAACACATTTTAAATGCTTAAGAAAGAATTTTAGAATTGTTTACTTGTTCGTGTTTTCGTAATTTGATTCCTTTTCTTTTTCCAAAAATATTATTAATTTTCAAATTGATCTTCTTATGAATAAGCAGATATTAGATTGTTTGAATATAATAAGTAAGTTTAAGAAAATATACCCATAATAGTCACGTTTTCAAAATTATTTATCTTCAAGAATGACAAATCTTAGATATTTCTTTAAATGTTAACATAACATTTAAAAACTCAACATTTTTCCTTAATTTATAGATACTTCCTACCACAGGTTGATTCTTTACTCCGTTAGTTTTATTGAAATTTTAACGGAGCTTAATCAACCTTGTAATCGATATGGTACTTCGATCATAGCGACTAATGCAGAAACCACAGAATAATAAATAACATTAAGTGAGCAAATAAATTACACACGTAATTTACTTACAGCAAAGAAATGGATTGAGTCCTGTTTATATAGCGCACTTTGCCTATTCCCCATCTGAATCCGCTGCGATTTATACACCTCTCTAGTTAAATACTGTCTCTGCACTCCGACCCTATACGTTTGATGCAAAGAGCAAATCAAATTCGAAGACTTAGCCACAGCTATCTTGATGTGGAGGTTTTAGCTTAGCAAAACGTGTCTTGAAGAGAGACACGACCTCTATCGGAAACCGCTTTGATCCAGAAAACGAGTCTCCTAAGTCAATAAAATTGTCTTAAGCAAACAGTCGCGTGTGTTGAAGAGATGGTCCGGGGAAATAATTCAGAGGGGTATAAGAGAGAAGGGGATCAATTCCTCATTCCGAATAAGTTCCATTAGTGACAGGAAGATAGCTAATTAACATTCGAATCTTTGTCGCATTAGTTCTAACATAGGAAGCTTCGAAACGGCTTGCATCTCCAATTTGAATGGAATGCAATGCATATTGCGATAAATAATTTTGAGAAGTTGAATAGTGATAATTATTATTATTTCGTATAGAATACCAAAACAGGAAATATATAAAAAGAATTTGAGAATTCTGGAACAATATCTGGGGGAAATTAGTTTTGGAACTGCAGTTGAACGAAACTCTTTCTTAAATTTTCAAATTTCGTTATAAAGAAAATGCGTCTAATAGAATCTCATCAATTAGGATGCATAAAAAAATAAAATTATGAAAAGGAAATTTATTAAATTCATTTTAACATATGTCCTAAAGCACTATTGTAGTGTGGAAATTTTGAAAAGGGGTTACTAGCTCAGGTACCATCCTCTTCATCTGACAGTAGTTCAAAATTACAAGGTCATTCCCGAAATAGCTCTAGTATTACTTTAAAACCAAACCAAATCAAGAACCCCAAAGTGTGAGAAAAAGTTTTCAATCCTAATTAATACAAATGTACTATGAAGATATTTTTCGTACCATATTCACACTTCTGTTAACATTGAAACCCATAAAATGTAGTATTTTTTCAAAGAGCTATATCTTCATAAGGTGTTTAATGATAATGATAAGGATAATAACACCACAACGTGGAGATTTGCAAGTAACCCCTCCATTACCTTTTTATATCCTATACCAGGGATGGGCAAACTTTTTCGATCGCGGGCCAAAAATCGAAAAAATAAAGTTTGGCGGACCAAGATGAATTTTTCTAAAATTTTAAAAACAATATGCAAGTATTACAATTTAATATATTAATGAGATGAATGAAATTGCGATTTCATTTTTAAAAGTTCCTTATATTGAGGTTCGAAGTGAGATGCACTGATTCTAAGGAACGAGACTAAATGCTCATCTGTCAGTCTACTTCCGGAAAAATTCTCTCTAAGGTTCATAGTTGAAAACACTTGTTCACATATATAAGATGAAGCAAACATAGCACTGATTTTCTGGGCATGAGATATTAAATTTGGGAAACTTACTTTCGATAATGATTTGTAAAACTCTAACTTTGGCATATTTAGAAACAATTGCTCGAGATGATTGTTAGATTGCAACTCAATTAATTCAAGCTGCAAATCTGACCTCACTGCTTCACAATTTACTTTGAATGGCATGGTAAAAATATCCAACTCTGCTTGAATGGCACTGAAATCTTGAAATCTGCGTTTGAACCAGCTATTACCAGCTCTTTGAAAAAAAGGAAGAAAAAATATATTTAAACAAAGTAGAAAAGGAGATGGATATATGGATACATAATATATGAATATTTCTTTTAATTTGCCTCTGACCTGCAAATTAAAATTCTATCCGCGGGCCAGATAGAACCTTCCGGCGGGCCGGAGTTGGCCCGCGGGCCGTAGTTTCCCCATCCCTGTCCTATACTAATGTCTTCATTACATTTTGCAGAGATTTTCCATAAAATGTTACGCTTTTTAAGATAATAGTAAGTTTAATGTCTTCATTAAAAGTAGAAGATTAAACAATTCAATGCCTACTTCTGTATTTATTACTAACTTTAGATACCTCCGGTTTCAAAGAGGCTGATTGTTTTGATTAATATAAACTTAATAAATTATGTTACAATGAAAATAAAAATACAAAAATACAAAAATTTAACTGAGCAATTTTTCATCATCCTGTCATCTTTTTTGTTATGGGGATTAACTAATGAGTGAAAAGCTATTCAAATTCATGGCACTGTAGAAGCTCGTACAATAGAGCCTAAATTGTACTTCTCTTTGTAAATAATTTAACTCAAAAAATAAGTTATAGACAGATAACTTAGTAAAAAGTTTGCTTCATCTCAAGTTTTTAATACAAAAGTATAGCACAGATCTTTTGTTAAATTTCTAAGATTAGAATACAACATCTAAAATGCACATAGGTTGAATTGGTTGAAATGCAAATTTTGAATTTACATGAAAATCGTATAGTTTTTGTTATAGTTCTGGATCAAATGTATCAAAGAGTTGACTGTATGCAGTTTGTGTTGAAGATGAACTTTTTCTCTTTCATAAAGTTATCAACGGTTCCATCGATTGCCCAGATTTTCTGAGTTTTATTAACTTTTCTATGGCTGTATGATCTTTAAGGAATTAAAGAGCATTTCAAAATGTTGAGTCAAAATTTAACTATTATAAAAGGTTCACTTTGTATAAATTTTATAAGACTTTTGACCGGATGTTTGAAAATTTTGACCCTCATCATATGACTCTTGGTAATTTTAACATGTTAACTGGGATGATGAATTATATAAATGCAAGACGAATTTAATGAGTTAATTAAGGTGTTAAAAGGTTAAAATTATAAACTTATATTCATTTAATCTTACTTTTTTTTACTGTATTATTTTTAATACTCGATTAAACTTCATTTTTGACTAAATATATTGAGATATTTCAGTGTTTTTTTGGTTCTGTGGTGGTATCGTGCTTGCATTTTATTCTTTGACCTTTGCCAGCTATTTACATTTTTATTAATAAATGAATAAATACAAATTTCAGAGTTTTGTAACTATTCATTCTTGTTTCCTCTTATTTTATGTGCGTTTTTATTTGCTTTGTGCCTTGGTCTCTTGTGTGTTTTTCAATTAATGAACTTGGTAAACGGAATATATCTTTTTAATGCTCTTATTTCAAATAAATAAACAGGGTTAATTTAATTAAGGAATTAGAGACTAAGTAATTCTTTATTCATTTTGTTTCAATTAAAACAGCCGTTAACGTAAAAAACATCTTTGGTATAATGCCAATAGTATGAAACATTATATTTCAAATTGTCACAAATTTTTAAATCTTTTATCATCACAATATGAAATGAAAATTTCCCAGGAAATTATTTTCACCATTAATTGCAGTACAAAACCAAAATAGAGATGGAGATCTAGAATAACTTTATGAAAAAAAATTACTTTTAATATAATCATTAAAAATATTTTACTTATTAATTAGTTAGTATTTTCTGAGAATTTGTTCATTAAATATTTTGATTAAAATAAATTAGGTATAAATATCAGCATCAAATATATGCTATATCTTGATTCAATGCTTATATTATAATTTCAGAAAAAAAACATTTATAATTAAAAATGTTTCTTTCAGATTCGCTAGAGGGAAATATATTCGAATACATTTCTAATTTCAAAAATATTTTAACTATTTCTCAGCGTGATTGAATAAAGCAGATTTAATAAAACCTTCGGATATACAGAATAAGTGAAATATTAAGGCCAGTACTTGGTTAAAAGTGCAGAAAAATAAAGTTATTGAAAATCATTTTTATTTCCACTCATTTATCACTAGAGAAATATTCCTTAATTTGATTTATCTCATGATATAAAAATGTAAAACAGAGAAAGTGAATTCTTAAAGCGAATTTGGTACTGAAAGATGTGCATCTTTTCTAATACTTCATTATACACTTTTTAAAGAATTTTAAATTTTCAAGCCTGATTTGTATTTTCATTAGAGAATACATTTTTTTTTTAAAATCAAAGATAAGAGTGTATTTATCTCCTCATTCATCAACATAATACTGAAATGAAGCCGGCAAAAGAGTTGAGAACAAAAATTAAATATTGTTTATTCATTTTTAGGAAAATGTTATGTTTTAGCTTTAAAATTTAATAATTTAAGAAATCTAATTTAATAAATTATCTTAAAAATAATAAATTAAATATTCTTAAAAATAATAAAATTTAATAAATTCTCTAAAATATTTTCATATTTTGGAATCAATTGTAATTTCAAATGTATTAAAGTGGGGATTCTTCAAACTATAAGATTTACTAATCTAATGATATTGTGGCAACAATTCGAGAATAATTTTAGAAGCATTATTTATTGTAATTTTTTGAAGAATTAGTTTATCTTCAGTGTCATCAGTTACAAATGCTTACAAAAAAAGATATTAAAACCATAAAGTTTTAAATACATCAGTTAGATTAGAGCATTATTGAACAAAATTATTTGATATTGAAGTATGTAGCATTTCAATTGTTTACTTTAAATTCAATCTTTAATAATTTTAAACTAATATATTTTTTAATGAATGATATGATTAATTTAATGGCATGACTTAAATTGCATTTCACCGAATCCCCAGCTTTTTTATAAAATGATTTAACAAAATGAAAATGCCTTTCGAATTATTGCTTTGATTTAATGCATCTATTGTTTCCTTTTAGAAGCTTCACGTTTTAAATTTTTAAAGAATATTTATGATTGTATTCATGTGAAAATCACTGATTTGTAATATATTACATTTATGCTTAAAATTTAATTGGGAGAGTTTTACTAATTAGTAGAAAAAGTGTGTGCTTGGCACTGTAAGTAAAATATTTTAGAGTGTTAGGAAAAAGCAAATGTATGGAAATAAATTAAAGGTTTTTAAAAATATTGGAAGACAGACTCATTATGACTTAGATTAAGTGTAGGAGAGCTATCCAAACAATCGATGGCTTTCTCATAGTATCAACTCTCTAAACCAGGATGAATTTTTCAGCCCATATACAAATGTGTGACCCTTGACTTAATTAAAATCCATGCATAAAAAATTATAGCTATATTTCAGCGCTTATTTTTTAGGAATGGAAAAATAAATTTTCAAATTCAAACATTTTCCATTTATCAAAGGAAAAATTGCACAAAAGTAGTTCTTTACTATTCGAAAATTGATTGGATGTCAAATTGTTTTATTATTTTGTTACTTTCTTTTTCTGCACAGTTTAATTATAATCATTAGTATATTATTGAAAAATAAATACTAAAAAGTATGCAAGAAATGACTATTTAATTTGCATATCGCCAAAATAAAATAAAATAATTGCTTGTAAGGAGGTTAAATGTAATAATATAATATCTTTGGAAAAGAAATTGTTGGCAAAAAAGAACAAAACACTTAGTGAAATTTAATTTTACGGAAAGAAGTGGACGATCTTTCTTGGTGATTTCAGTGCCTGAGACTCTCTTTCAATTCTCTTAAATATGCAAGTAGTAGAAATACTCTTCGATACAGCAAAAATAAACAAGTCTATTTTTAAAAATGTTAAGCGTTTCAGTTCTACACTATTATTCAGTGATTCTTGAAAGCAAATCAAGAAAGTTTAATTCGGGAATTTTTAGTCGAATATAAAAATAATTGAATATTTATATCATTTCTGAAATTATTGTATACTGAAATATTTTATAACCACAAAATATACAATTGCTGTTTTGCCAAATGAATAATCCATCTCATTCTATCTTAAGCAAACATTAATGTAAAATTTCAGTGCTTACTAGTTGAAATATTTGCACAGTTACTTTTCCTACACTTTCATATTATCGAAATAATTCAAATAATTTATCCTTCCTTCATGGCAGTATTGTCAGCTTGCCACCGACATGAAAGCGCTAGAGGATATTATATCAGTGGTGAGACGAGGCGCTTTGATTTCAGCTTTTAATTCGATTTACCGTGACTAGAACTCTTTCAGGATATTATGAAGCTCAAAGAGATTTTCCATTCTGTAAACAACTTCAAGCTATACTTTGACAAAGATGCAACGGCCATCACTTTTAAATTCTCTCATGGGTTTCAGGCGTAATTATCAAAAGAGAACCCAAGCATATTTTAAAAGGGGGATTCCAGTATAATTGTCAAAATGTTGATCAGGTTGACTTCCATACCGTCACAGTGAATAATGGGTTAGAATAAACAAATATGTTGCTAGTCTAGTTTTTTCTGTCATTTGATACATTAGACAGCGCACAGTCTTTCAAATCCCTTCTTAGTGTTCCAATATTTTATTCCACTTAATAATCTTAAAATTACCTTATTGAGCATTATATACCAATTATCATAAAGCATACATTGCACATTATTTTATTACTTTTAAAAAACTAAACTATAAGGGGGCCTCTTTATTCTATGTATAATGCGAATAGTTTTATTTCAAAACATTGGGCCCTTTAGACTAAAACTCTTTCAACTCGTATTTTAAACAGCCTTTTTAAAACTATATAAAGATTGCTTATCGACCAAAAAATTAATTACTGACAATTTATATTTTTATCTTCCTCGATCGCCTTTTTTCAGATTTTTTTTTACTACCGAAGAAATTGATTGTTTTTGTTGCAACTGAGGATTAAACTTATTGCTATGACCGTGATTAAATATATAATATTCTAGGGAAAAATTAAGCAAATATTATTTTTATATACAAACTATTATTTAATATTACAAACTACTATTTAATAAATATTTATTACAAACAAAACGCAACAAATTTATTATTTAATTCTGATCAACATATATTTAATTAATCCCAATTAGTAATTTCAAAATAGAGTTCTCTTTTATATTGCATTTTTACATTCATATTACTATAATTTTTATATAAATAAAATGGTAAATTCTTTCATTTTGTTGGAATCAAATTGGGACATGCTAATAGAATTTAACAAAATAACTTAATTGTCATAAAAATAATTTAGAACGATCATTAATATATGAGAAATCGTTATTCCATATCATATAATGACGCAGCAGTATTTACCAAATGATATATTGTATTTCGTATTGTATTATCTCATTTAGGGGAAATTGAGTGAACACTATTTTTAAAAAATAACATTTCTCTTTTCAAGATATTTCAAATAATAATTTATCCCTATCTATAACATTGAATACAATCATGAATTAACTTTTTTATGTATATTGATATTTAGTAAATAATTAATATAACTATGATTAATTTATAAAAGTAAGTGATTATTAAGTAATAAAACTAAAAACTGCAACTTTCATAATGAAAAGTTAGAATGCTTTAATAATAATAAAATATAAGTTATATGTTGAGACATGGACAACTGAAACAATGAAATATTTATTGAGAAATCAAAAACTGGTGATAGTGTCGTACAGATTCAGCATATTAAATAAAATACATGAAAGGTTTCAGGCATATTCAAGTTGCATGATAATTAAGCATGCATTTTCATTCCCAACTGATAGATTCACATGCTAATTACTGTCTTTAAAAATGTAAAAAAGAATAAGCGAATCATGATTAACTTCCACTCATGCGTCTCAGATTTCGTCTTCTCAATTACATTCATCTGCCTTCGTTTGTTATTTTAAGCAGATTAATTCATTTAACGTAAAAGAAAACTGAACTTCAAATACTTCTAAACTGCTAAACGACATGCATCGAATACTCCAAAAATCTGTTGATTCTTAAGTAAAGGATTTCCTATTAAGAATTCTAAAAGTATCTTTAAGATCAATTTGTTAAGCAATGGAATCTTGCATTTCGATAAATTGAAACTCAGTGGTACTTGAAAAATTAGACTTTTCTCGCCCCCTTAGGGGAATTGCAGCTGACTGTTGGCTTGTTAGTTAATTCCTCGATTCCGTTCTTATTTCTAAAACGTCACCAAGTCTTCATTTTATGTTTGAGTTAAGTGAAATTGAAAGACAATTACTTTTCGAAAACTTTTAATAATTCTTAATTAGGAATCAAGTTTTACTAAATATGTATTTCACTTAATAGAATAATTGAATTATATTTAAAATAGAACGACTTTCAATTTAGAATTTTGCTACTGCAAAATGCATTCAACCAGATGCAGTTTGCAATGCAAATTTGAGCTGGTTCCATTGGAGTATAAATGTTATTTACTAATTATTAATTATTTACTAATTAATAAGCAAAAAATCCTAATTGAATTTCTTTATATTTTGATTTGCGGAAACTCCTTTAGAAATATTTATTGGTAGAAAATTAGAGCACAATCTGTTAAAAATCGGTAATGAGTATAAATAGGTGAAGTGATAAGGGAATGCAATTTTCAACCTTTTAGTTCTTAGTAAATGCTTTAAAACGCACAATATTAAACGCACATATTAAACGCACAATATTAAACGCAAATTTAAAACGCACAATAATGAATAATCTTTCATTTCCCCATAAGAAAACTTGAAACAATGGTTGGGTAACATAGCTCAAAGTACATAAGAGAGTATTTGCAAAACTCAGTTGCACAAATAATCAATAGTTAAATATATAACACAGTATATATTTGATATTAGTAGAAAAATATCTGAGCATCAGGCTCTGTAAAGACCCTCTAAAAAGAATTCTTTAAATGATATCATTTTATCTCTTTCTCCTTTTAATATCCAGAATAGAGTACCGAATTTTTAAGAATAATCTCAAATCTATATAAAGAAAAATGAATATTTGTCTGCATGTCTCTTGTGCCTTCCTAAACCATTCATTCGATTGCTATGATATTTAGTCAGCTTATTGCTTACATCTACGGAATGATTATAGGTTTGGTACAATTATCTAACATTAAAAAAAAAACTGCATCGATATCAACCACATCTATTTACTAAGGATTAATCTCACCTAGGAGACACAATAGATTCAGTAAAAATGCTAGATAAAAGTTAAACTTTAATATACTAAATAATGTATTGAGTACAATAGCTACATTGTACGCAATTGACATGCAAGTCATTCTCATAGGTAACAGCTTTATTACAAATGAAGCGAGAAAGTTTTTGGGATACCAATCCTGGGGGTTTTAAAATGTAATTAAACTATAGCACTTTTCGCAGTAATTCCAAAAATATTATAGTACAAATTAATTTGAAACATCTTAATTTTCAACAAATTATCTTTTCAACTATATTAAGGATTTTATAATATAACTATATTTTCTATGTATGATCCAATTTAAAACGAAATATTTTAATCCCTTTTTCTAAAATTAAACTGAGAATTCTGAATAAATTTTAAATGAATCAAGTGATTCGATATATAGTTTCTTTCCTTACCGTTCTGAAAGAACACCAATTTTTACAATTCTAAAAGAATACACAAATCTAATATCTAAAAATTATTTTTGTTTGTATTTTATATACTGTCGTACCGTTCATCCTATTTCGATGAAACATTGCCAATTTATTGATTATTTGCACTTAATATTATTTTTTTCTGGGATAGGATTTCTCCAGGTACCAGCTAGTATAATATAAATATCGTCAAAATTATTATTTGTCCTAGAATCTTCAATGTTATGACCAATGGCACCGAAATCAGAGTCGTTGTCATGGTAACCTTTCAGAATCCATAAAAGTATGTCTAAAATTCTCATCCTTATAACGGCATTAAATACAGAATTAAACCATATTATAACATTCGTAAAAATACCATCTATGATATCTATTACTACAATATTTTTATTTGCAAGAATTAAATTTACCACCTTCTTAAAATTATTTTTCTCGAAGATAAAAATTCAATCATCTAAACTGCAAGAAATACGATAATGTTAGATCCAAAATCTTTAAAGACTCTGCAATTCAGGCCACCATTTTTCTGAGCGGTCGTGGATGTAATTTTATAATATGTCTTATCGTTATGAAAGTGATCCACTTTATAAGTGATTTTGATTTCTTTGTTCATGCGATGCACTGCAGATTGTCTAAGACGAAAGTTAATGAGCCCCAATAATGAGAATTCTAAATTTGAAAAAGTCTGTGAAGGATCTCCATTAATCTTAAGAGAATCTCGCCAGCAATTCTTTGTTTAACCTGATAAATCGCATATTTTTTTAGATTTGGAAAATTTGAATATTTACTTTTAAGGCAACTGAATGTATTCGTTACTGTATAATAACATAATATGATGTTACGTTGATTAATCGCAAAGATTCACCAAATACAAAATAATTTGAATACAAGTGAAATTTTAACGAAACAGTATTTATGCAAATAAATTTTTTTATATTTATTGCTTACATTCATGGACTTCGCCTTGGGGACATCTCATAAATGAGCATAACACAGTATGGTGATTATTTCTCGTCAAATAATATGGGCGCATCAAGATTGCGGAATTGGATATCTTGTAACAGGTAGTTATCCACTGGATAGAGGTATCATGGCTTGCGATGGCCGTAAGTACTCATAGATCCTACCAATGCTGTCACTCAGATTTTACCAAATGCCAAGATTTTTCCAAGGCGATGAAGAATAATTCTTTGGGATTACCTTTATTTGGCAAAAATGAATTTTTCGTCCTTTTCTAATTTTTTTAATTTATTTAAATGTGTATTTTAAGTTCTCTAATCTGGTATTCAGTTTTTTGGATGCTTGAAGATTCATTATGTATATTGTACAAATTTAATTAATTTGTCGGCGTCCGGGCTTAAGGATTGCTTAAATTCCCTGATTGCGATCTAGGCGCCCAGGGTTCGATTCCTGGTTTGGGTATGGTTTTCCTTCTTTTCTATCTGCGAGATGTATGAATGTGTTTCCCTGTAAAAAGAGGTTGTGCAAGCGAATGTGTGTTTGTGTTTCATCTTCATTTGAGCTAGAAGTCGGGTGCTTAGTGGCATTTATCCTCAGAAGCTATTGCACCCCTTTCCGTGGAAACACGCACATGGTATCATCATCATCAATATCATTTAATTCTTTTATAAGCAGGCTCTACAAAATTTTGTGAATATTAATCCAGAAATTAAAGAAATGGCTCATTTTACTGATAAGTAAGTGCCTTATGTTTCAAATGCTTTTAAGATTCTTGTATGTTTCTAATGGAATGTCACTGATGTATATTCAAACCAGTGATTCTGAACTAGCGAATCTTAATATATTTATAGTTTTGATTTCTAGATGAACTGCCGATTTCCTGCAGTGAAATAAATATATCAAAATTTCATAGTTGTGATAATTTGAAAGTGTGAACAGTTTTAAGTTTTAAGGAACTATATTATAGAATAAGAAAATAATCTTATTTTCACTCACTAGATTTATGAATTATATTTGAGGGTCATCTGATATCATTTACTATTAATATGACCAGTGAAATATGAATATCAGGAAGAGAAAACAGAAAGATATTTATGAAAGGCTTTTGCTATTTATTCAAATATTTTTCTATATTTGAGTAATACAACAGGGACACAGGCTACAGATGATACCAAAAGTCAATTTGATACATTTGCAAATATATTGTTACCAACGAATTTACCACATCCTATTTGAAAATACATTCATTTTTCAGCAATAAAACACAAATTTGAAATTCAATTTCAGCTGTCAAATTAAACACAACGATTCATAAAACAAATATACTTTATGAAACGATGCTGAAGTAAGGTAATTTAATTCTAAAAAATCATAAAATATTTCTAATGGTATTATAAAAGATCTTCTGAAATAAATAATTAAATCGATGAAGAAAAATAGGCATTGGCTTGGAGTATTTAGTATTGGAAATTTGCTATATACAGTTTATAGATTTTACTTCTGAACGATTTGATAAAATAGCAATGTTTCATAATCGGAAGATTGTTAATCTCATTGATGTTAAAAAAATTTGATTTGGAATTCCACTTTAGAATTGATGATAAGCTGCGTAAAGATTGCATGATTATAAAAGGCATTAAGATAATATTTTGTAGTTCTAAAAATTTAATTTAAGCCCAAAAGTTGCGGTGTTTATTAAAATGAGTTTGCAAAAAGAAGATGCTAAGAAATATTTAAAACAAATTATTTTGCTTGAGATGTGAGATATGTTATGTCAATATGTATTTCAAAAATACTAAAAATCAATCTTTGATGTATTCACTATAATAACTAATTTATTATTTTTCTTAGTAGCTTTGATATACATGCATGCCTTGTACAAAAACGAGGAAAGTATTTACCGATCCAATCAATTGAATGTGAAAAAAAAAAAAAAAAGAATCACTCTTGAAAATTATTTTTGTTTAAAAAAACACATACAAAAAAAATGTGCGTGTGTGTTTTCAAAAGGATGCTTAACTTTTTTAAACCTTTTTTTTCAATTTAAATACCATATCAAAAGAAGAAAGCACATTACAGAAAAAAGTTAAAATGCGAAAGTATTTAACAAAAATATGATAATTCAATATTTGAATAAAATAAGCCGTAGAATTTACATTCATAATTAATGTAAATGTAATTTTAAATGATAACGAGAGAATAAATGTAGTTCAAAAATAATATGTGAATGTTAAATGAAAAAAAAAAAAAACCTAATTTTCAACTTACTAATTAGCAATTTCTCAAGTGTGGGTTTTTTCCACTCTCTTTATTATAATCAAAATTACTTTCCGACATTAAAAATAATTTTGGTTAAAAGCGTTTGAATTTATTTTTTTCGCCGCTTTAAAAGTGAAATTCTTTTGATAATTTCCTAAAAAATTAATTACCAGAAGCAAACTTAAAAGAAAAATTAATTTCATATCTCCGTTTTTACTGTGGAATCTTTTGAAATCCATCTTTGTTATTTTACATCAAAGTATTAATTTTTTTAATTTAAATTATGGTAGGAGCAATGGAATGTTGGATAAATATGTGACAGTTTTTCCGTTTCAGAAGATATTTCTTCAAATTCTTCTTCACTTCACTCTAGGTGTTGAAGATTGTAAAAACGCTCATCAAATTAGAAAAAAAATATCAAAAAAGCTGTAGGGGAAAATTATGGAAAGACGATTTTTTGTGGTAATCAAATCAGTTAATTAGTTTTATTTTTCCAATGTATGTTCTTAAATAATCTTAGATTATTTGAAGTTATTCTTATTATATTTTAGTTTGAATATTAATTAAATAAAGCATGAATTTGTCTCAAAAGAATAATGTATAGCTATTTGGAATATTCTTGAAAAATATAGCAGCAAATTCAAGTAATTGGATTCAATTAATACTTGAAGAAAGCTGATTAGAAATTATGTTATATGTGGAATTATGCTAATAATCTGAGACGTATAAAACACAAATTCCTTTAATTTAATTTTAATAAATTATTTCAGTAAAAATGAACTAATGAAACTGACTAAGAGATGAAAGCAAAATCCAGTTTAATGAAACATGAATCCCAATTAATGTTCATTAATCAGTTTATGTATTTTTCTTAGCACTGCAAGTTGTTTTGACGCCCTGGGATTCTTTGATTTATTGCATTATTTTATTTTCTCGCTGATAAGAATAATAATACTATAAATCTAATTTCTATATTCGCTATTTTTTTGTTACGCTATAAATTTTTACTTTGTTATTAAATATTTAATGCATTTAAACTGTCATTTAATTTCGCAAATTTTAATTTATTTCAATAATAATACTTTTTAGATTTTTAATGCTTGTTATATTGGGATCATGATACTCCAGAAAAAAAAATTCTGAAATGATAATGAAAAGCAAAGCTTGAATATCTGTAAGCATGAGTGTTAGAGCTATAGAAGCCTGACTTAGAGCTAAGAAACTTGGTATATATATGGCCTGGAAGGTAAAAATGTGAATTTCTATGAAACAGAAACTATCAAAATTTTAATTTATTAAAAATGAATTATTTTTTTTTAATTTCACTACCTTAAAATACAAATATAATTTTAGATAATTATGAAAATTATTAAACATTTATAATTTTCTATTTCTAAATAATTTTTTAAGTATTTTACAAAGCTTAAATTAGATAGTTAAGTTGAAATCATTTTGATTGTCGGCATTATTAATCCTTCTTGATATTTATTTTTATTATTGATAGTGAAGGTATCCGGAGTAAACTTGTTTTTTCATGTTAATTAAATATCGGTATAATAAGATTTTATCAGTTAAAATATGTTTTTATAAATTTGTTGCTTTTAAAATTTAGGTGTATCGTTAGGTATTTTGTATAGCAAAGTAAACAAAGAGGGTGTAAGACTTCTAAATCAGTGCTGTATAATATATATAAAATATAGCGTGTGTGTGTCTATCAGAATGTAACAATAATTTCACAACGTCATTATAAATAGTTCCATAAAATTTTTATATGAATCTTTTAACACTAATGACTTCTAATGGACGAAGTGTTAGGTAAAGTTGGCTAGGCCTTGAGATTTATTTCTGATGATTATAAGATCTATTGAAATATTTATGCTTGGGAATGTAGTTTTACGTTAGAAATCGAATATAACATCATTTACATGTGTTTATGTTTGTAATAATTTTTAATAAAAACAATCAGCCAAAAAAGAAGCATATTTTTACCCTTTCTTTGAAGCTAATTATATTTAATTTTTTAAATTTCTTTATATTTTATACAAAAAGAATATATATTTTATAATCGAAATATTTCATACATGAGTTATATTAAATTCATTACCCATTTCCAAACAAATTATTTTTCATTTTTTTTAAATTTTAAGCAAATTCTGTTTTAATCTTTCTTTTTCATTATGTATATGTTAAATTATTCAAACTATAAACAGCAAGCTGTGATTACTTTTGATATTTTTTCTTCAAACTGTACATGTGCCAGAGTATTAGTGTTCTTTTATCGCAAAGAAAGTTTTCCTTTTTAATAGTATGATTATACTATAAATAATAATTTATAAATTCATATTATTAATCTTTATATATTAGTGCATTGAAATGAAATGGATTTAAGTTAGTAAGTTTTCTATAAGAAATATCCTATTATCACTATATTTTATCGTTGATCGGAATTTAAAAATATATATCAATTGAATAAACCATTTTTCTTCTATCTGTAGGAAAAGTCCAAATGCATTTCTTGGAGAGTCACATTTACTCTATTTCCAAATTTCATAGTTGAAATATTTATATACTCCCTTATATAATGCATGGCTGAAGTGAGCTTGAATGTATAGCACTTCAAAAAGCTTTGAGCACCATTCACCAAAATGTTGAAAAGGATCAATATTATATCATGCACTCACTATGAATTTCTTGAGAGATGTTATTTGTAGTGTCTGCTGCGACAAACTTCTCAACGAGTGCATTGAAAATAATCATTAAGTAGCGAGAGTTTTCTAATAATGGTGCCGTTCTCTTCGTATCAAGAATATTGGAGGGTTCGAAATTGTAAGGCAGACTCGTTTATTCCGCTATGATGATTATTTTCATCGACCCATAATGAGCAATATGAATGGATTTATTCTGAAGAGCTCTTCCTTAAACTGCTACGATCTATTGATTGAGCCGTTATTTTCGCTGTCATTCATTTTAAAGAGAAATTATTACCTCACGTAGGAATATTGATAGAGATTCATCAAATTTTATGTAAGATATTAAAAGTTTCTCTTCACATATAAATAAGAGATTTGAAAGAATAGAAGAAAATAAATTTTTTTAAATATTTCGGAAATTTTTGAAAACAAATTCTTTTTCTAAATCAAATTAAATATTATTAATATAGAATAAAAAGAAACATTCTTTTTTGGTCATTATTTATTACTTATCTTTCAAGACAATCTCCTCCGACAACAATGATCTGTCGCTACTATTTTTCTGATTGTTAAACTACGTTTTAAAGTTGTTTTCATAAAATGCCTACATTGTTCGGAGTGAGTTTTCTTTTATTGTATCGAATGACACAAAACTGTAACTAGGAAATGATAAATTCATTCACAGAAAAAAATAGGTTGGTGACGTATTTGGTGAATACGGAGCTTGTGAAGCCTTATGCGTTGGTTTTTTGTTTGTAATAATAATGGCACCTTGCAATAGTATGAGAAAAATGATTGCAAATAAAGGATTCACAGATAATAAAAGAATATCTCCTAGATATGGTGTTGTAATATAATAAGCATGGTGCTTTTCGTCATTATTACAATCAGATCGTTTTTTAAACGAAAGTCACTCTTTACCAATACTCAAAATTTTGATCTGTTGTTACTTAAAAAAGCGGAATACAAGCCATTATTTATATACGAAGAATTTTCTTCATTCTTGAAACTTTTATTGAACTCAAATAACTGATATTTGCAAAAGGATAACTTTGATGTTTATAAAAGTCTTTTTGTGATATTTCATTTTAAAGGTAGGAAGAGCATCATAGAAACAATTTTAACATATATTCTTTGCTTTAAGTTTTACCTAAAATCATAATTCATTAAAAACATATTAATTTTTTAACTGTAACATTAAATCAAATTGACAACTGACAGTTTGTTTTATAAGAAAAGGCATTTCTTAAAAAATTTAGAAATATTTCATAAAAAGGTTTTGGTGAGAATGTATTTTATAAATGCTCAAAAATGGTTTGTATATACATATTGCAATTTGTTCGGACACAATTAGTTTTGGTTTTCGTATTATTTACATGTATATTTGTTTCCTTCATCCAGTTAATCGACCCATTATCTGAAATTTTAAATTTCATATAACATATTAAGAACTTCTATTAAAAGTAATTTCAATTAGATAAGTTAGGGTTATTGAAACATAAATATATTTGGTTATTTCACAAAAAGTAACAGTGATTTAACAATTTTAGCAATATTTTGACGCAAATACCTTATCTTTTCCAGTTGTATTATACTAATGATGAAAGGTGTTATAATTTTTTTTATAATTGGCACACTTTTTTCTCTTAACGCAATAGTATTATACGGTATATATTTGTTAAAAGAAAATTTGATACACATCTGCTTCAATTTCCCTTACATAATTATTATATATGCATGATGTCACATTTTTGCAAGTGATTAATTATAAGAAAAGTTTTTGAATATTATTTTAATTTCCATGAAAAAAAAAAGCTTGATTTGATTAGAAAGTTTATTGCTTTCCTATTAACAAAGCATTAATATATAATAAAATTGCATCACTAATTTACTTTCATGCTTTAGCTTTCTTTCCTATTCGTAGTCTGAGAAGGGATTTCTGTTCTCGAACTGGTAGCGTTTCAGCCAAATATGGATAAATTTCAGCGAATGTTAAAAACTCGTCTGGAACTTTGCATCATTAATCAAAAATATTCTTACTGAAGTTTTGCTTTTTATCTGCAAATAGTTTTTTTTAATTATTTATATTAAATTAAATATATCGTGTATTCGTGTATTCTGAATATTTATTTATATTCACAGACATGATATTATCAGGTAATTTATATTTCTTGACAGACTGCAAATTTGATGAAGTATTCTTTTAGAATAATTCTTTCAAACATTTTAAAGTCCACTATTAAATTGTACAAAGTTTTTAAAGAATAAAACTTGATGATGTCATTTTCCCGAATCAAGACTGAAAAATTTTAACGTGAAAACTGAGTTAACATAACAATTTCACAAAATTATATTAATTCATAACTCAAGAGTTTGTTTTCATTCATCTGTAAAACCAGAGCGAGTATAGTGATTGCAATGTATTAGATATTATCATCTATATTGATTATGAAAGATTACTATATCTGAAATTTTCAGTATGAATGCTTGTTTATCGATTCAATACGAAGCTTTATAGGTCTTGATAACATACATAATTAACATTTCCTTGCCTGTTGGCAATAAAGCAGAATATATGTTATTTCATTAAATGCCCCTAAGACAAAATTCTACAATTTTCCTAATAAATGCATCGAAGCTATTATTAAAAATTTCAGATGTATTAAATATGCCTCATACTAAATACTTTTTGCCACCAAAAATTCAATGCAACATGATTTTTCCTGGTATTAATTTTGACAAAAACTGTTTTTAATATTATAAAAAGTATTGACATATTTAAAAAAAAATATTTTCGTTAAATCTTCTATTTGATGCTATTATTTGCAAAAAAAAATATAGAAAAATTAGAAATTTTTTGTAACATAAATCCTTTTTATAAATTTCTGGAATCCAAATTGATTTTTTTTCTTTCTTGTGAAGGTGAAATTTTGAAATTGATTTATTGATGTACTAAAGCAAAATCATACGAAATTACCACAACATTGAATTGCTTAAAAATCTTAAGAACTTAGTTATGAATTAAACCGATCAAATAATAGCCAATATGCTTATAATATTCAATATGATGATTTACTTTAAGATTTCACAGAATTTATAATAAGCAACTATATGAAAAAAGTGAAAAAGATTTTTTAAAAAAATCTTTTCAATAAAAAAATAATAAAATTATTTTAAAAGCCTAATTTTTGGTTTTTTTTGAATAAGTATGTGGCTGAGTAGAATTTAAATACAGTAGTATTATGTCTAACAGAGATCTCTTCTACTCCATTTTACTGTTGAAATATTTGCAATTTTCTAAGCCAAAATTTATTTCAAGAAACTACAATTTCAAACTTTCGAGAACCCTTAACAAAATTGAATTTCTCTTTCATTACTTATTTTAGAACTTCATAAATTTTTTAAAAGGCTATTTAAGAAAATAATACTTCTCAAAGCTTCAAAAGAACTACTGTCAATACCAAGCCAGTTGGCCGCTTGGTTTAAATAAACACGGACTGAGGGAAAATTTTCCAAAGTTTTTTGATAAACATCTGCTTAATGTTGCAGTAACTGCAAATGGAAATGAACAACAGCAAAGAAAATTGGAAAATTTATAAGGTAAAAATAATTACATTTTTTTAAATCTTTTATTCAGCTTTTCCTTCTAGTTGGAATTTTATTATTTGGGAAACAGAGCATTTCTACAGTTTCTCCCACATATTGGATATAAAGTAAATTCTTCAATATAATTTTGCATAACTATATTTTTTATTTTTGTTAGTAAACTTATAATTGTAGAAATCTTAATTATGTTTTTGCTTAAATTTTAATCGTAATTCAAAATAAATTAAAATAGTAACTTAAAGACTGTTTATATAAATAAAAATAAAAATAAGGTTCATCAATTTTGAAAGTATTCGCAGATACCAGTGACATTAAATGCACTTATAAATTCCTTACTTTCTTTGTTAATTATATAAATTACTTATACATCTTTTTATAAGTAGCAGGAGTTTATAAATGTCTTGTAATGGGAACGACTGAAACAATGGTTTTTAGAAACAGACAATTTTACGCTTACTCGCGCACGCATGTACACACACATACATACCACCTACGTACATGCTTGCAGGGACACATAAGATACTTTAGTAGCAAGAAAGTATTAACACTGAAATATGAAATCAGTGATATGAAATAAATAACTGTTCTAAAATAACAGCTATTTTTTTCAAATCGGAGATCGTGGATTTCGATGTTTCATATATTTGAATGAAATGATTTAAGACAAATACTAACGTACATCTAGATGTATAACTGCTTAAGCTTTCTCATTTTTATTTCATCACCTTATCGATATAGCATCGAAATTTATAATCACAGCTTCATAACTCTAGATGTCTTAGTTTCCAATTAGTACTTTTTTTAAATAGAAAATGAATAATAATTATTTATTCTTTTAGGTATTTATTATACTTCGATATTTAATATTACATGAAAATAAATAATTTCTGTTCTATAGTATTTGTTGTATTATTTGTTTTCAGCATCTGTACTGATGAAATCAACGGGGAAATTTGCAATCAGAGATGTCCTAAAACCCATTCACAGTTATATAATGATTAGGATACGAAGAGTAACTTCTGATCCCCTCGGAGAATTCGAATAGCGTGCAGTATCAAGTATTCCTATAATTTGAGTCGGTATACGTTGCATAATGTGATTGCATTCCTGATATCCGGAACAGATTCTGTACAATTAGGTATAAACTGATTGGATCAGCCTAGCAGACATCTATGTGTCAATTTTCGCCGTTGATTGAGTTGCTTGTTACAGATCAATCATTATTCATGCTGGGAAATCTATCTACAATCTATGAAAATGCGATAAAATTAGTTTACAACTATATAATTGGGCTAAAATGTTTTATCTGTTAAAAATCATATATGTTATTATGATGCCAGTAATAAGGTATCATAAAAGCCTCATGCTTCATATATAAATGTAACAAAATTTAAAGTATATTTCAGATAATTAAAATAAAAAAAAATTATTTTATGTTTTTAAATGAAACATTATTTTTTAAAGTAGCCAGTGTTTGTAATTCATATTTGCCTCTTTTGATAGAAATTGCAAAAAGTAATAGTAGTAATAAAAAAATGACAAATCCCCTTGTATCAAAGCTTTCTGAAACTAAAAAAATGTCAGCACATGTCAGCATCCATTTTATTCTATGCATACAAAAAATGCAAAATACGTAATCAGTGATGAAGATAGTAGAAATAGTATTCACTCGAATATTAAAGATAGTTATCAAAATTTTAAATTTATTGACTAACGGAGCGGATTGACTATATATCTATGTATCTTTACACTGACGTGTTTAAAGTCGATGACAGAAGATTTAAATGGCTTAAATTTCAGATAAAAATTTAATTTAAAGTATTCAAATCATTCAAATTTTTACATAAATAATTAAATTGTTTATTTACGTAATTTTTCTATTGAAAAGTTACATAAATAATAATTAGGAAAAATGTCAATTTAAATTTAATTATGAATCTGATGATTTTTATAGAAGGTTCCAGAGTAATATATTTTTTAATTTTTATTAGCATTTTATGGTATAATGATAGTAGTTATATGAAAGCTAAAAGATGTTGGAGGCATATAGAAATGCTTTGCTAAGCTCAAAAATTTTACATCGTAATATTTGACTCTTTTATCTCATGGGGATGGAATTTTTATTATTATTTTACAGTTAGTTTCATTGGTAAGTAATAAGGAGACCAAGCGTCGCACGGAATTTTTTTTGTAAATTTTTAATTAAAAACTTATTTTATGACTCGTTTAATGTTACAATTAATATCATATTGAATTGCTAAAGCAAGATAGAAAATGAGAAAAATGCAAGAAGTTCCATCTCTGATAAAGTTATGCAGGTCATGTATGCTGACAGGTTATGCAGGTCACATGTCAATATTTAGTTATAAAAAATTTTATGGGTTAAATCGCGTTTTTTTGTTATTGTTCAAGAAAAACACAAATATAAATAAACTTAAAATGCAAAAACTTATCTTAATAGAAAATTTGATTCAAAGCATGAATGATAGATAAACACGAAAGAATTAGATGTACATGAAATACATGTACATGCATACAAGAATTATTCATTTAAAATTATATGACTAATATAAATTAAATGAAATATAAAATCATTTTAATAGCACTAACTACTAACCATTGATATACAGTTAACAGTTTAAAAAATAAATTTTAAACAATGGAATGGCCATAAAAGAAAATCTACTGGGCCAAATGTTTATAGAAGCGCATGAGAATTTCTTTTCTGCTAAAAAATACTCAAACACTCACCACTGAAAGTGAAATGGCGAAGCATACAATATTGGTAAGCTAAGTAAGACATGAACAGTGCTTGTCATTGATTTAAAATGCGTTCAATTATTTCTCAAACGTGTTATCCAATGTGTGATATGCCCAAAGCACTGTTTATGGTGATAATCTAAACAGCTTGGAGTAAATGAAAAAAAGCAATACACCGACAAGTGCATAACATCCCTCCTGATATGCTAAGTGTTATTGTTGAGAATGCAGTAACCTGATTTAACTTGCTTTCAGAAAACGATGATGCCGCATTTAACATGCTTTGTAACATGTTTTAGAAGCGATTAAACCCATTTCAATCTTTTCGAAAGTTTAAAAAAAAAAAAAAAAACATGATCTAAATTAGGGACGGATGTTTTTATGTCCAACATTGCTTAACAAAATTGCATACTGCCCCATTCCTCTTAGATTGACTTTTTGAACTATTTTTTGACTGAAAAGAAATTTCATGTCCTCCTTTAAACTATTACCAAGTTTTGTAACATTGTTTTAATAATTTTCCTTTTATGAATTTTCCTTGCGAAACTTTAGTTATAACAACCCTGTACATTATTATCACACTTCTATTATTTTTCCCCCTTTTACGCTTTATATTAATAACTTACAATCGGACATATTGTAAAATTTCGATTTTTGTAGAAAATAAAATTTAATTAATATATTCAAACATTTTATGAAATTATACTCTTGTTCATTTGTATTCGGCTGATTTATAATTTCTTCCTTCAAAGTAAAACTTAATAATGAGAATGTTTCTTATTTTACCCATTATTTGGAGATCAAATGGCAAGTTCTTGGATTTTAAATATATACAGTTCTCTATTTATTTGTTGCGATGTAAATCGCAGTACAAGAATGAAATCTAACTCTAATTATCTTCCCCTGTTAGGCAATTTATCATCCATCTTATTTACATTCCACTTTAAGAGCTCTCATTTCGAAAAAGAAATGCCGTTTTGAAAAGACAATAATAAAAAGAATAATGAAAAGCAAAGAGCTTTTCTCCTTGGAAAAAAGGAAATCAGTTCTGTTCATTTCTTTAAATGCTGTTGTTTGCGTACGAATGAAACTGTATAACTGTCTTTTTTTTGGTTACAAAATCTAGTCTTTCGAAATCTCCGAAATAAAATTCTTTCTACGCCACTAACTATGGCAGTTGAATTAATTCCCTTTAATTTCTAGTTAGAAACGACATACACATTTGGAAGTTCAAGGAAAATAATAAAATAAAATTGCCTATAATCAGTGTAAGAGGTAAGGCCGTAGAGGCTAGTCAGGTCAGGAAAATATTAGGTTAATCCTGAAAAGAAAAAAAAAAGAAAAAAGCACAGTAAAGGAGAACGGGCCCTAAATTTAATTTTCTCCGCGTCTTCTAGAGTTGTTTTTGAAGTAACGAGGTTATACGAGGATAATTTTTTTCCCTACTGCCGCCTTTCCCCTATTCGTTTCTACCCTTTTTTGGTTTATATTGCTCTTTTTCTTGGCTCAACCTTAAGCCTGTAGGGATCGATTGCAGGGAAGAGATTGCATGTCTTTCAAAGTTAAAGATTTTAACTCCTACTAGAATTTTATGTAAGTAGATAAAAATCAATGCTATTTATCAAGGATTAAGAGCTACTTTATTCTATTTTTAATTTATTATTGCAATAATGTGTTTATTTTATTCCAGTTTTTTGTGATCCCAGTACCTAACAGAAGCGCTCTTATATCGTTATTTCAGGAGAGGAATTAGGATTTCACATTCGTTTTTCAAATAAATAGTAAGACAAACACACACACGTTCTATAATTTTTCACTGAAATTAAATTAGAATATGCATGTTAATTTGATATTTTTAAAGCAAAGTATACCCCATACAAATGTTTAAGGGTGGAACATTAAAAGCATATAAATAGAACGACATATAATCGAAATTTAACAAATAAATTTGAAATTATGTCATATTTCTGATATATTATTTCCTTTAAAAGTTTTAATTTTGATATAATAAGGCAAATACATTATGTATAGTACCACTAAGCATAATGCTATTATATCATATAATGAAGTAATTTTCATTTACTTATTATATGTTGAATGGATTATATAAGAATGATTATTTTTTATTAATTTAATTATGGCAAGCAGGTGAATAATTGTAAATATTATAATTGAGGAACACTGGTATCTATTCAGTAAGAACATGAGAATTGTAAAGAATCCTAAAAATATATTAACACCTTCGTTACTGCAGTTTTCCCTTTAGTGAAGTTACAAAATGAAAAATTTGAAAACTAAAAATATAGAATAAGGTCATAAATAAAATATTTACTATATATGAGATTTATTTCAAATTATCAACATTTATGTATACTTATGTGTATTATTGAGAGTTATTTGTGAATAAACCTGTCATTTTTTAAAATCTAACAAGTCAATCAGGATGGAACTCTCCTTTCAATCTTCAGTTAGCAGAAAAAAGATAAGGCTTCGAAGAATTTGTAAATGAGTTTTGAACAGCTAGCTTTAATGCAAAAAGTGAGGAAATTTAAAATGTTTAACTATCAAAAAGCACTACTCCAAATTGGATTAGAACAAGATTATTTCGAAATAATTCTAAATATACTATTCTTTTTAATAAATAAAATAACTTAATATTTGGATGAACTTTACAAATGCTAATTACTCGAGGATCCTGTTAAAGTAATTATTTTAAGAAACTTATAATGTATTGAAAATTGTATTCATACTCATATTGGGAATATACTTACTCAAGGGTTCTCTAAATCATTCAATTTTTGAAAATTAACGAAAATAATGTTTTACAGTAATAAGTGTTTTCCAAATTTTCAAACCATATTTTATTAAGTTATTACGTTAATAAATAAAATGTTTTATTTTATTATTCAATATTATATTTTGTTTATTATATTATTCAATATTTATCTCAATAATGCTGTTTAGGTTTTTAAAATAAGCGAATCTACTAATTATTTTAAATCCCTTCATGATGTGAATAAGTTTCAGGTTTGTAAAGACGAATTTATTATAAGCTTTTACTCACTTCTAGGGAAATGGGAATTTTTTGAAATTTTAGAATGTGTATATTTTTCCTGGTTCTTCAACATACTAATATTTTCTGGAATTAATTACAAAAAGAATGTTCATTTTAATAAAATTATGATTACATAGGCATGAGAAAAAAATGCTTTTGGAAGAAAAAGATGACCTTAAGTTTTATAAATGTTATAACAATGAAATTTAAAATTATAATTAACAGTTAAAAAAGGTTCTTATATATATTCTTTTTTTAGTAATTTGTCACAATTTTGATTTGCGAAAATTGTATCATAAAATGTTTTAATTTACCTGAAATCTGACTTTTCAACAATAAATTAAATACAAGAAGCTTAAAAACAATATTTCACTATATGTGAGTATGATTTGTATTTCACAAGAATCTAAAATAAAGGTTAAGAAACCTGTCATAATTAGAATTGTTTTTCTAAAATAAAAAGAGCAAAATATTTAGTAAATATTTTGTTTCTTGTATTTAATCATAAGGGGTACAATTTATTTTATACTAAAAATTAATACATAACAAGTAAAAAAAAAACATGGAATTTAAAAAACGAATTCTAAGAAAATAATACGAATAATTAAAGTTAAGAAGTAGAACTTAAAAATCAAGTTTAAAAACATAATAGTTTCTTTCAATTTCTGTGTCTAATAATATAATTTAAATCGATACATGCTTATTTTAAGGAAGTAGTGCTCCTTTTCTCTCCATAAAAACTAAGTTTGAATGAGTTCTGTTTACCTAAAGTCCTTTAATTTGTTTCAAAATCTTTAAAAGTACCGCTAAAGAACCTATCCAGAACTTTCAGAAACGACAGCCAATCTCAAAATAATGACAAAACAATAAAAAAAAAAATAGAACTCTGGAAACACCGAACTCGATTAAAAGATATCTGGCAAATTTAGCGTTCCTAATTCGGTAATTAAGTGTTCCTTCTAGTGCTGTGTTTATCACACTGTGAAACGTTGTTCCCCGCATCAGTGCACACTGAAAAGAAGAACATCGTTCAAACTGCGGAGTCGTTAAGAACTTTTTCGGATTGATTTACTCGGGTTGCTCATTCTTGGATATGATATAGCGACGCTCAGGGCAACGTAAAGTAAACAACCAGTCGCCTAAACTCGGGTAGACATATTTCAATCAGAAAGGCAGAAGAATGAAACAAAAAAAAAACATTTAGAATATGAAAGCTCATTTCTTTAAGAACTACAATAATCAGTTCATTCAATTTTTCATCGGCAAAAGAAACAATGATATTTCATCATTTTTGTATTATTCATAATGTTACGAAATATTTTGGTTTATTAAAATTAGTTTATGTATTTTAATTGTATTGATTGAATTTTTATCTATGCTTTTTAAATGTAATGGGTACATTAAAAACATTTTAAAGATAATTTGTAATTTTAAATATATAGAAATAGTTATAGTTTATTGAATAATCATATTTGAAGGGAAGATTTTTAATCTAATATTTTCAATCATAAATTTTGCGTACATTCGTCAGAAGCAATTAATACTAGAGCACATTTCAGTCTAATTATTATTATGGCTTTTAAATTTTAGAGATTTGAAAATAAATTTCATATTTAATAAGAGATACAGAAACTTATTCACATGATTCAATACTACTTTAATTGAATTTCGCAACTGCATAGATTTAATTTTGGTTCTTGCAAGTGATTTATTTTCTTTCTTTCTTCTTCTTAATGCAAATTTATCTTTCTCTTAATAATTATATTTTTATGTCATTGTGAAAAAATGTAAGTTCATCTTTAAACGTATAAAGTAGTTTCAGAAGTAATACTTAAAAAATTAATATCGTATTATATACATACAGATATGATAATCTTTGGTTCTATCATTGCTAAAAGGATACATATGGTCGTCCGATGAAATTACAGTTACACCAAGAGACGGCTGGATATCATTGCGAAATCATTTTCCTTTCAGGTTACTGGCGATTGATGGAATGTTTGTGGAGCGTGTTTTGTTCATAGAAGGGGATTACATATCGGGTTTGGTAAGATATAAATTTTTGCTCAGAACTCTCAGGAAAACCTCTCAGAGGTTCCTGTTGATACTTCTACCTTAGTATAGGTACAAAAGAAACCTATATACTTTTTACAGGTATTAAGGATATCTATTTTCTTCATACTTATAAGATAAACGGTAACTTCTTTTGTGCATTATATATATATATATATATATATATATATATATATATATAACCGAATCAAAACTACAACCAATAGAAAAAAGAATCCGGCCTAAAGAACTGTTCAAGGGTCACAGTTAGGCAAGGATTCAAAATAAGATATTTTTTCTGTCAAAGGCATCGGACGATGTCCAAAAGTATTGAACCCTCGTAACCCGAAAATGAAGGCAAAGGAGACATATAAATAATGAGAGCAAAAAATACAAAAACAAAGAAACATTAAAAACATCACCAAATAAATCAAAAATATATAAAATAAAACTACGTCAGAATATTCAACCCAAAATTACAACGAAGCACAAAATTAACTTAGAAAACAAAAAAAATGTAAAGAACATACCAGTAACAGGAGAAAAATATGACCCCAAATGCCGTTCCAATTATAATACAGAGAAAAAAAATGTAATTTCTGAGAGCCATCTATTTTACTAATATTTCATCAATTCTTTTTTTTTTTAAATTAAAGTATTGATATTGCAGTAGTTTTTGAGAAAATCATTATTGCTTAAATTTTTAATAAAACTATTTGTTGCTTTTATAAATAAAATTTTGTTATTACACATTGTTTTAATTTCATTAAATTTTGAGAAAATTAATTTTTTGAAAATTTTAGAACTAAGATTAGAGTGATAATTACGAAGTTTAATTATTTTAAAGCTGAATTCGTCTCTTTTATCAAAAATGCCAACTTTTTTTTATCTTTAGCAATTTGATCCTCAAATCGAGATAAGTAGCTTCAAGATGATTTTTATTTGTTTTTGATAAAATTAATTCTTTAGGATAGCAGTTACTAAAAATATTGGTATTCTCTAAGTTAATCAAAATTAAATCATCAATAAATATCCATCCATTTATTAAGTTTTTCATTATTTTTTTCTCGTAATAATGCAGGAAAATATTGGCTAAAGTACTTGAGAAAGCTGCACCTATTGGAATACCTTTAACTTGTTAAAAAAATTAATACCGTTGAAAACCTAATTTTCTTTGATATTAAAATTGCATAAAACCAGCCAGTTATTTTTATTAATGATACCTTCATCATTAATAAAATCTTATCTCTTTTCTTACATTAAATGTAACTATATCTGATGTTAACATTTTTCAAAATAAACCTAAAAAAATTCGAAATTTCAAAATAAAATTTCTTAGGTAGAAAATTATTTTAACTGTAATTACTAGAGTAAAAGTATTTTTTTTTTCTTTAAAAATTATAATTTTTACACTAGATAAGAATTAATGTAAAATTATAATGCACAAAGTATAAAATCAATAAAAAACTAATTTTTATGTACTTCAGAATATTTACATAAAGATGACTTCTTAAAGCAAATCTAAATTTCTCCAGTATTATTCTGTAATTCAAGATATTGCTTATATAAATTAATTCCATACAAAATAAATTTAAAAAAAATTATTCCGCAGAAAGGATTGCTGATAGTTTTCTATACTTTAATAAAATAATTTAATAATCCATTTAATAAAATAAATTGCTTATTATATTTCATTAGCTTCATACGGTATTCAATTGTACTCTAGTCTAATTTCAACAAATTCCTTATAGCTTACATTTTTTCTAAATTTATTCATTTTATCGCCATAATATATGTGCAAATTGTAGAACTGTTGATGGGGTTGGCGGCGCTTTGGCGGTTGAATGAGATTGATTGTGGTTTCATTTTTTGGCATTGCCTCCCTTCCCGGTTTTCTGTTTAAAAGCGCGTGTTCGGGTTTCTTTCCAGCATTCCTAATACGCATGCCTCGCAGTCACATTTTTCCTCATTTTAGTTGTAAGTAAGAATGAAATCGAATGTCTATTTCAAATTTTTGTGAGTAAAGGCCAGATTGTAGAATATATTGTCCATAATAACAAATAAAAATTTTCTGACAAGTAAATTCTATCGGGTTAAACAATTTTTCAACGGTTTGACAATGCAAAAGAATCAAAATTATATCCCAATTCTCATAATGAATTGTTTATATCTTTTATCTAATGTCTACAGTTTATGATTGGAATTATTTTTTTTTACATTCCTGAAACAGGAATAACTCAGCATGATTTTTTTCTACTAAGAAAAGAATAATACAAGATTTAGTTAACTAGTATATATATAATAATTAATTTCGTATTGGTTAAATATTCTCTTGAATCAACCGCATTTCTTATATTTCGAAATTATGAAGAATATAGCCATCAAATAATGCGGGAGGAATTCTGTTAGAAATGGGCTACGAGGCAAACCGGTGTTAGAAAATTCCATTTCTCTGTAGAACAGTGCTCTAACAGATTACTTGCATAAGTACCACTAATACAATGAATATTAAAGTTTTATATTAAAGATATTATATCCAGTATTGTGATTACGAGATTAAAGAATTGGAATGTTAATGGTATCAGTCATTACAAATGGAATAGTTATATATTTAGCATCCTAAAATTCCACGTCATCATCATGAATACGATAATTCGGTGCAAGTATTCATTATGATATGGAATAAGGTCATAAGCATATTTAGAATTTGAACTTGGAATCAAATCAGTATAAATAAACCTATGATATGGGATTATTTTTCTGGCATCATGTCATTGTGAATAGATCAGTTTCCAGAAAATATCAAGTATAAAGCTAAGTGACGTGTGATTCTATTGAAGTATGATTAGTATATAAATGAAATAAGTTCTTTTTTTCTTGTTCTTTTGTATTCCATTAGAAATGGCTAGCATATTTATGGATCTTTTTATTTTGGTTGTATGTGCACCTCTACCATATTGCTTTGTTAAATGTTTATCCTGATTTGAAAAGAGAGTACATCATAAGTTTTGAAGGACATATAATTGGTCTCTAGAAATTAGTATGATAATTTTCAATACTAATTAATAAATAGTTAGTTTATATTGAATATATTAATGATGCACTTCAGTACTAATTGAGGTATAATTTAAATTTGGAATATTTCATCTATATAATTATTATATTAACTGAAATCCATTTTTTAAATAATTTTTTACGCTTTGTTTCCTGACATATAACACACATCATTGAATCACTATATATCATCATAAAATATGCAATATATTTGTAACTCTGTTGTTGTTTCTAATGGCACTTGCCATGAACAAGTTTACTGAAGAAGTCAGAGATTTTAGGCCAAAGGTGCATCTCTTGTTTTAGTAACGTCAACTAAGGACCAAGAGTATGCCTTAGCTACTCGCGAATCACATTCGCTTGCACAGGGGGGTACTGGGGGGGGTGGCTACATTCACAATCTCACAGATATAGCAGATGAAGGGCAACCATGCCCGAACTGGGACTTGAACCAAGGACTCAAAGATCATGGGGAAGATGCGTTACCATTATGTCAGTAATTCGGCCTTTGTGACTCCTAACACATTAAAAGCGGGATATCTTGACGAAAGTATGCTAGGTAACGCGGATTAAATCGAAGTGCTACGACTCCTACCTTTATTGTGTTAAAGTAACGACTGTTTTACGACTTTTCAAAGGAATAAATGAAAACTTTAAAAATTGGCATGTTGATTTTTTTAATTTATAAGTAACAAAATATTTCTTCTATATTACATCTAACAATCAGTATTTGCAAAATAAAATTTGTTCATTAGAACACCCCAATTTTTAAAAATAATTCTGTTACACTGATTATTTGATCATTTATATTGATGAAAAACTCTTTGCTTTGTCACCCTGAAATTATATCTTATAATCCGAAAAAAATCTAAAACCTGTTTAGAAAAATAATGTCACCTTCTTTTTGTCTGTTTGCCAAGATATTCTTTAAATTTCGATAATCAAGATGCTTAGAATCGATTCTTAAGTGCTGCCTCTGGAAAGGAAAATGAACAAAAAAAAAAATGAGGAAATGCAATGCGCATTCTCCGTAGAATCATTGATCGACACCCTTTCCCATTTTCGGAACGAGACATTTAATTTTTCGACTTAACGGAAATGCCGGGGAAATATTCAATTTATGTTTTCTCCTATATTACGAAGGTAAATAAATAATAAAAAACTCAAGACCATTTCGAAAATGGGTTACTTAAAAAAAGATGAGACCCAAATGGTTTGTTTTACTGTCTTTTAAAAATGCACGCGCGCATTCTTCGAAACATTAAAATATGGCATTTGAATGAAATTTATGCATTGCTTTGTATTTCAGTTGTTCCACAGGATTCATGGTTTAATAAAAATGTTATTTTTTGAACCTTTTCTTAATTCTTAATTAGCTTTTCCAAAAACACAATTGTAAAATTTAGCTGAATAAAAGTTTATAAAAAGAAAAGTGTTCTTTGTGATGATTTAAGTGGGCAAAATGTAAATATTTATACTAATAAGCAAAAAAAAAAAAAGGAAATTTGTGACAGAAATATGTATTTGTCGAATATTTAACTGCATTTGCTAATTTGGTGTGTTAGAAATATAAAATATCCGTAGGGGAGATTATCAAAGTAATACTTCCTGACTTATTATTAAATATTTTTAGTTTATAAATGCGATTTTAAAATGAAGTATTACAAAAATAGTTTTATCCAATTAAAAAAATTGTTAAACGATTTAATTAAAGCCTATTTGCACTTAAAGGAGCCCTTTTCCTTACTGTATACTCTGAATCAAAATTGACTTATGGATACTTGAGTCCTTATCAAACTAATTCTGTATCAATATTATAATTTATAATAAATCACCTTTCATCGTAAATTACGAATGATTTAAACGTAATTTTGCATTTTTTTACTAGATTAGGATATGACGAGATTTAAGGAATCAAGTGTGGGAACTAATGCAAATATTTTCTCAATATATGATGATAATAAAAAGTCCATTTATATTTTATTGATATTTACAAGAAATTTAATGTTACCTTCGGTATTATTTAGGATTAAAAATCCATTAATGTAATTTTTTTAATATTGAAAATTTTCTTAAATAAAATAATAATATAAACTCATTTTACATGGACATAAAGACATGAGTAAGGAAATAAAATTAAAACAATATGTAAACAGTGATCAAAATAGAGATTGGTGTGTATATCAAAATATCAGTGTTGACCACCAAGGGGGAATCATCTGATGATCTGCTTGAAAATTTATTTATTTCAAAATCTTCCACAGAGAATTTTCTAATGAATTAATGATTATAAAAAAACATTAAATTGGTATCTGTAAGAAACAAAATCAAATCTCGATTATGTAAGCTGACCTACCAGATGCTGGGTTGTTGCTGGAAAATAATTCAGTTAACATTTAAAAAAATAAAGCATACTTATACAGAGCAACCACCTAGCTTCTACTGGATCTCCATGCATTCTATTTACATGTCCTACTGGATCTCCATTCATTCTATTTACATGTCCGTAGTGACGTCATGGAACAACGTCACAATTTTTATACAATCAGGGTCAGTCATTTATCTCGGATTTCTCTGAGGTATCCTTTCAAATTTTATGCCATATTGATTTTAATATCAAGATTAATATAGCATAAAACCATACCGATGGATGTTTAAGAAAAACGGAAGCAACAAAAGCATTAACTTCATTAGAGACTCAGTGTCACTAATACTTAATCATACTTTCATCGACGCATAACTAAGCAGTTCAACTAATGTTCAAACAATATTGGCTTTCAAAATTATCTAATATTTATCTTATGGTTTGGATGATTGCTCTAGAATCCAAATATATTTGCAATAGAATTCGTAAAAGAAACATGAATTAAAATATAATGCAATCCACTTCATCCTTATAGAATAATTTATCATGCGAATAAATACTTAAAAAGATCACCATCTATCGAGGTAAGACCATTGTAAAAAGTTTCGAAATTACAAAACTGTTATCTTTCAAATATTTAAACTATAAATCAGAATTTATCAAGCAATAAAATTATTCTTTTTGATAAGGGAAACTAAATTTCACTTTATTTCCATCATGCATTAAGAATACTCTGAGAAAAGAGAATGATTCAAGTGCATATATTTTCTGCCTAATTACTTTTGTTCTGCATCTCGATTGAAAAGAAAGTTGCTAATTACAATAATTATCTCTTTTTGGATGTATTTAACCTGCCATTTTAATCATTCATACATATCCAAAATGCTTTATTCAAAGCTCAAAAAATTAGATACTTTTATGAATGTTTAATTATTTTGTAACTGTTTTCGAATGAGAAAAAAAGAAATGTTTTATTCTGATTTTTATGAAGGATTTAAAGCTATTCTTTTATAAAAGTTTTGGATATTTCCCTTTGTTGATAAATTTATAGTTTCCTTTCATTTTCTTCTGTTATATTTTTGTTTTGAAGAAAGAATAACATACTTACAAAATATATATAGTTTAAAAAGTGCATCAATTTTTTAACAATGCAATGAATATAGTTTAAAATGGCATCATATAAGAATCTCAAGTGTTCGCATTTTTCTTAGTTATAATACTATCATATTCATCATCACTCGTGAATTGGTATATTAATTGCAAAAATCTTATTAGTTTTATAATGTAGTACATCAAAAATTTGCGATATAAAATAAAAATACACAGTTGTATAAATTTAATAAATTGTCAATGTTCTGTTACAGGCATTTAATATTTCATTTGATAAATAGCTGACAACTTAACCATATCGCATTTACTGACAAGAATATTTCGAAAAAATTCAAGAATCTGCGTAATCTATCGCTTTTATTTTCTCACAGTTAGTCATATCTTGGCTTGCCTGAGAATTACTGGATAGTGCGATTGGGTTGATACTCGTTTTTATTTCATTAGGTACAGATTGATGCTGATACTTGATTGTACATGCTGCTGCTGGTAACATACTTTTTTGTCGTCGGAATAAAACTGGGTTGCTCCGTTGGTATCGAATATCAATATCAAGTGTACATGACACAGCTTGGATCATCAGAATCACCTAACAGTTAACACTTGCGCCGATATTGTTTGAAGGATATCGATACGAATAGATTGTTAAATTTCGCTTTTGCTTCTTCGAAAAAAGCTATTCATGATATCTGCGAACTATCTCGTTTTTTGATAGTGACTGACTTGTTAATTAGAAAAGGATAGTGGGGAATTAAAAAAACTGTATAGAAAAAGGCAGTAATTTTTCGGATATTTTATGTACGGTTACATAGAGCTGGTGATGAAATATATATATAATTTTTTTTAATGGAATGGTGAACTAGGTTATTCGGTATAAAAATTTGTATAAGAATAATATAGTATCATTAATTCCAAAACGATGGAATCTAGAAGCATATAAATCGAGTCAAGAAATTAATATTGAGTACTTGATACTCTTAGTTTGTATCAGCTTTGTGTACATGATAATAAGTATCTAGTTGTTAGAGTCATTCAACCATTCCGAAAAGTTCAGACAGATATATTGATAAAAATGGCTTTAAATTCTTTGTAAATGTTTACAATTTTTAAATTTAAACAATATTCAGACAAAAGCTTAAAGTTTTAATTGAACTTAAAACAAATGGATTTGTGTAATTACCATCATCCCGTTCCTGATATTCAAATGGTATTCAATTTCATTACGGTATAAAACATTCTTTATTCTAATTATGTATACGCTTAGTCAATTATTCGTTCAGCGGCGCGTGAAACCGACCATCAAGTCAGGTTCTCAAAAATGTTCCTATGAAATATTCAAGAAGTAATTTTAGAATATGAAGATGCAGGACGATACAGTTCCCAAATTTTGATAAAATTTTCTTATTTACTTTAATTCTACTTGCTCATTATCATAGACTAGTATAATGTTGAAGTTATACACGTGAACAGGCAATAATGACAACGAGTCTACAATATTAAAATATCCAGCATGATCAAGAATAGTTATATAGAAAAATTACTGCTTTTGCAAGCTTTCAGCTTCGATCTGCTTAATGCTTAACATTTTCTATTAAGTATGTGGAGGTAATGGGAAATAAACAAATATCCCGATTGTACTTTGTTCCAGTTACATCCTTCTGTTTTCTAGGAAGACGAATTCATTTGGAAACATTCTGAACCCATTATACTTTTATAATCATTCTATACACCTTTGAAAATGAAACTAAGTAATATTCTAGAGCTATCAAGATATATTTATCAATGCACAATTGTTATATTCAATGATAGTTTTTGTTCCTATTTGTTAATGAATATTTAATTGGTATAGATATCTCGGGAGAATTTCATAGGAATTAAAAATACCTAAAAATGTTGAAATTAAACAACAAATGGATATAAACTGAAAATATTAAATCGTGAAAGGATATAAAACTTTATCAATGCTGAACGGCATCAAACATTTTATATAATAAAACTACAACCTACGCCTTAGACAACTGAATGTCACTGATATATTTCCTCACCATTCGTCAAGTGTGATTGATTGAATAACCTAGGCACTTGATCTGTTTGATAGAGCCGCTGACAGAAATGAAGACCCCAAAATGAATTTTTGCAGACAGGAATGTTTCCTGAGAACGCCCGAAAGATTTTCAAACGTACATTTACATAGAGGCCCTCAATTAAGAGGCTGTAACAACTTCTGTATAACAAATGCCTTAAGTATAGGTTTCCATTATAGTTTTGACTATAGAATTCTCCTTATAATCTATTTAAAGTAAAAACTTTAGTATTTCATTGATTTGACAGATTTGAGAACAAATAATCTTAAAATTCGAGAGGAGTTAATCGCAATGTCAGCATTAAACACCGAATTCCAATATAGCTATAAAACATTATCTGAAATATTAATGTCTTTAGGGATATTTTATGATTTTAAATGCAATTTTAGAATTGACACTTAGGAAAATTACATTCGGCCCTTTAAATTATTGCTGATTTATGCGTCTGTTTTTGATGTCTCATACTTAATTTATTGAAGAATGAACATCTGAAATCAAACTGAAAAATCTTTAAATATTTTTTTTCGGAAATTAGTGCTGTGTTTATAGGTTTTATAGCGTGTCATTTTTCTTCCTTTAGTTTATCACATAATTTGGATTTCTCTCTTTTTCTTTTTTTTTTGCTCTCAAGAAAAAGGATTACTGCATTTCAGTGCTTTCGTCGTTTTTTATTTCTTGCGGTTTCTTGTTTCTTTACGAGATTTTTATGGCTTTGTTGCCGCAGTGTTGTAAAAACAATCTTTGTGACTAAAACCAAAATAGAATGCGTTATTTTATAAGGTTTTAGCTTCTATTCTCAGCGATAATTTACCTAAAATGTCTGACGTCTGCTGGTCTTAAAGTTTGAAATAAATTTTTATTTGGACTTTTATTAATTTAATACTTTGAGATTTTTTTTTTACATTTTCCTAGAATAGAGTTAAAGTTATAAGTAATTGAAAATCGTGTATGGCGGAAGCTTTCGATTCTTACTTATGGAGTTTGAGCAGAATCTTCATATCGTTATATCTAAAACTTCTATTTTCGTAATTAAAGATTAGAAATGCGGAAAGGGCTAAATTTTAACATTTTCTGCATCAAAATTGTAAGCGCATACAAATTATCAAAACTTTCTAAATCGTTGAAAACATATTGGTTACGACAGAAATGCTTCAAAGAATGCCAGGATCGGTTTAGCAGCTACTATGATTATACTTGACATCGATTATGATTTTGTTAGTAAATTTATACCACTAAATTGAAAAAAAGTAATACATATCAAAATTATCTATCATTCTCTTGCAAAACTTTTGTTCTTTTGTTTTATTCTTTATTTTTAATCTTCACCTTTTTTTATGAAACAAAACTGCGCATATCTACACCTATGCACTTTAAAGGATGAAACAAACCATTCATTTTCTGTTAATTATGCCATTTTTACAAGAATGCATTCATAAATCAGTATGTCTTCCTACATCTATAGTTAAACACCGTATTTAATATATTCATGCATCAAATTTTGATATTTATTCATCATCTATCGATACTTTTTTGTACATAAGAGATCCTTAAAAAATGTTCTAAATTTTCTTTAAATGTAATTTTGAATCCTGAAATGCCTTCTCTAAATTTAAACTTCGATTCTTATACTCAATGGGTAAACAAAGGCTTACAATGTATTACCTACTTCTAAATATCATTGTTCAATCAGTGGATTCAGTAGTTTTCAGATTTCTATATGTTCTTATGATAATATCTTGAAAGAACTATTTTCACTAATGAGTATTTAATGGATATTTCAATCAATATGTCAAAAATTAGACTAAAATATTTTAGTACTTTCTTATTTGATCTGTAATATAAATATTTAGTTCAGAAATATTCTAATGACTATTAAAAAATGATAAACCTCTCGGCAAAAAGTGATGAAATTTATGAAAGGGAAATGGGTTCATGTGTTATTATGGTAATTTTCCTTAACATAGTTTAATTTTTTTTTTTGAAAATTCAAAAAATTTCCCATTTTTATTGTGAAAAAAAGTGTTGACTATTCTTATATACGAAAATCCTGGCCTCTTTTAAGCATGTTTCAAGAAGCCTATATTTCTACAAAATAAGGTAAGATTAAAGAAATATTGTTAACGTCTAACTAAAAATTTTGGAACCGCGCACATTGTACAAAATTGTTAATATTGGGATCGGCCCTGAAAGTAAGAACAAATGCATAAAAGATAAAATATTACCTTCAAATCACCGATAACCTTGAATAACGAAACGATTTTTTTTCAATGAACTATAGATTTTAGAGATAGTTAGAATTAACTTTTAGTTAGAAATACCAAGTTAATAACTAATTATTACCTCCATTTTAATCTTACTGGATTTGTTGCGAAGGGGTTAAAATTAAGCGAACTAAATAATTCGAAGTAATGAGTTATTTCTGTTTGAGCATTTTAGAACGAGCAATATTATTGCTCTTAGGGTAAGTATTTTTTTTAATTTATGCTCATATAAGTATTGATTTAAAGTGACACAATACTAGAAACATCATAAAAACATCCAATTTTTTTATTAGATCATATGATAAATTGAGTCACTCTAAATGACCCTGCAGATTTCAGACACCTAGCATTATTTTCAATTAAGTTATTCAAGAATTTTAATGCATGACAGGTGAGAAAGAATGTCACCATACCCATTTTTCAGATTCAAAGACGTGCAAAGGAAGCTCTTTTGCAAAAAATATTGCCAATTCACCAAAGGTTTTCAGCAAATTAGGTACAAAAGCGATTTACAAAACTTCAAAGAGACTCACCTCGGCAAATTCGCAAAAATAATAACTGCAGCGATCAAATAGAATAGTATAAATAGCAAGGAGAATAATCGAAATAGCAAAGAAACTAAAATAAACAGCAATCGGAATATCAGAAATATACATTTAATTAATCCTGTTATGCGTATTAACTTTTTAAAGGTATTAGGCTAAGGTTTATGAAATTTTCATTTTTCGTTTGTATCTGCTTATATATCTTCAGTATATGAATACAATATTTTGTCTCCATATGTGTTTGGATTTTTTAACTTTAACCAATTTCGAATACTTGAAACGCATGATGCAAAAGTTACAGCGAATTGGATACGTTTTATATTAGGATTTAGGTGAATAAAAACTTTAAATGCATTTTTCTCCATGTTCATTTTTTGCTTCTATAATACATTTCGAAAGCCTAAGGCTTTCCTAAAAATGGAAGTAACGGTGTAAATATTTCTATGAATGTCCAGGAACATTTATTTTATGAATCTTAACAAGGAATTAGCTTTAGGGTGAAGTAAATTTTTCAAAAAAATGTTTAAAGTCAGATTTTTTGTGTGTGTTTTTACAGTAAAAAATTATAAAAAATTAAATATTGTTAGCATGATAGGTTTTATGTTCGTAGCTACCTGGAAAAAATCAGATTTAAATAAGCTCAAAATTTGTAAGGAAATTTAATTTGAAAAATATTGAATAATTTAAAAAATTTTCTACTGAAGAGTTATAAAGTACCATTTAAAATAAAATAAATGTAAAATATAAATTTAAACATTACAATTTAAAGAAGAAAAAAATGAAAGTACTATGAACCCTTCAATTTTTAAGAAGCCGAGTATTTTCTTAGAAAAAAAATTATATCATTGCGAAATTTATATATTTTGTGACACTCAATAGGTTTTACATATATTGCTCCACGAATTTTGTTTGTTTTTATTCTTTTAAACTGTATATTTAATTCATACACGTTCAAAATCAGTTCCTCCAGGCATCTCTTAATAAAATCAGAAAATAATCTAAATTTTCATGAAACAAAAGGAAGTAGATGTTTTAACACACGTTTCAAAAAATATGCACATATTATCATATAGCTCATACGATGAAAATGATTTAGATATTTTCTATTAATTCAGGATCTAAAATTTAAAATTACATCCTATCATGAGTTATTTAAAGCAGTTAAATTTGTAAGTAAGATTAAAATAAACTTAAAATACTTTTCCATGTTCGCTTAAAATATATAAATAAAATTTGAATTTTTGCATACTTTGAATCTTAGAATTATAATTATAAAAAATACAAGAATGTTTGTTTTAGATCACAATTATTTGTTAAAAAAATTAACTGAACGAGTTGATTTAAATAAATAGTTAATATTGTATCTATAAATTCGAATATTAAAAAAGAATCTATAAGAATTAAATATTTAAACCAGTTTCGTAATCTAATTTATTATGATCAAAGTTTCACGTGTGTAGCGAAAAAACTCTAGACACTGTATTTTTCAGATTTAGGAATACTATTAAAATCGATAGAAAAAAATCCCATCTGTAACCAAGACATAATTTTGTTGGAATTAAATATTACTTTTTTCTTTATAGTTTATAGTCCAGATAAATATATTTTGTTTCTAAGACAATATTGGTTGGTTGATAAAGATAAAACTTTTCTGTGGGAGAAACGGGGAAAAAATATTCAATCTTAACAAATTAATATAATATTAAAAATACAAACTAAATATGAGGCATAGTCACAAATATTTTTTTTAAAGTGGAAAAACATATTTACAGTGAATAAAAATTTATAAAATAAAAAGTGCGCAACTGCATTTAGTGTTAAAGCCAAAGTAATCTACTTTCAGAATTAAAATATAAACTCGTGAACTTTTTCAGAGAAGCACTTTTTTTAATTCAAAAATGTAAATCTTTTTTAAGTGTCTAAATAAAAGCAATGTTTTTTAACTCATTCACTGAAAGAGATTTTAAAAGATAACGGTTTTCAAATTTTCACAGTGCAGTGTACCATTTAATTTTGCTTAGGGAGTTGTTTTTCTGCAAGAGGTGGAAAAATGACAAAAAAATTTCCCTTAATTTCCCAACTGGAGTTCTCTAAAATACGGAGCTTAATTGTTTCGGCTTCACTGTCTTTTTTTAAATAGTTTTCGCATCGTTATTAGCATATCTTTTTCAAGCTACGTAAACAGTTTATTTTTTAAGTCCCAAATATAACCTGAAAGTGATATGTTTTCCTAGAATATTTGCATAATTTTCCGGTTTTTAACTAGCCTCGTGTCAAAAAAAACCTTGAGGGTAATTTTTCTAATTAACGTTTTTATTAATGGCGGTCTTTGAAAATTATGTATTTGGTACTGATTAATCCAACATAAGGAATTTACCGTTTCGATTTATTAATTTTTTATCAGTTGCGTTTAAAGGGATAGAAACTATGTTCACTAATTTTAAATATAACTTAATAGACTAGATCAAATGGATTTCAAAAATATGTAAAATGATGAAGAGCAATTCTAATTTTTAAAAATAATTATTGAAAAAACTTATAGTATTTTAATTTAATATAAAAGTAAAAAAATAATTTTATCTGCATCTTTAATTAAAATTTAATTTCTTTAATCATTTCATTTTTAAAAAATCCCAACTTTTTTCATTTATTTATGGTTTTTTTTGTTTTAATTGTATTTTTATATTCACTAAAATATGCATGAATTTGAAAGCACATTTAACCCTTTTCACTTGGAAAAGTAATGCAATGCATAATTATTCACTTATTATAAGGGATTGCTTATCGTTCCAATATATAAATATTGTTTTAAATTGAGCAAATAATTAGCTTTCAAAGAATTTAAGTCTTCTATACCATTCTGTAAGTATTTAAAAAATAATAATTGAAAAATAAATAAATAAAATGTTAAAATATGACACCGTCTTGAATGCTGAAAAAGAAATACCTGTCTAGAGCAAAGGGTTAAAGTGTATTGAAAGCAATAAAGTATTTTTAAAATTATGTCTAGTGCACGCTGAAATAATTTAGCACTACATTTTATATCTTGTATTTAAAATAATGGTTTGCAAATGCAAAGAAATGCCATTGCGCATAATGATAAACCAGAATAGATAGACTGAAAGCTTAATCGTAGATAGGAAAATTCCGGAGCACTTTTAAAACATGATGATGGGGAAAAGCTCAAATGGATAAATGGATGGATATAATCAATATTTAAGCATACATTTCTTTCATTGATAAATTTGTAAATAACTTCCCAATTGTTACTATTTTAAATCTGAAAAATTCTTTTATTTTGTTTAGGACAACGAGTGAAAGTCTAAAAATAATAAAATAAGCAAATAAAATAAACTGATTAAGTTAATTAATTTTTGTGAAATACGTATGTATTCTTTAAAATAATTGAAAAAGAAACAAGTAATTTTTTTTAAAAACCTCTGAAAATATGGATTTTATTCTAGGCTATTTGTATTATTATGATTAGTAAATATTATATTTCATTCAAATGGTAATAGTTTAAAAATAAAGATTGTAAATTGAAGCAATTAACATCAAAATGAATGTAAAACGACTGTTATAAGCCATTTATAGCTAAGAATTTATTTCATTTATTGCTATATTTGCAATAAAATTGAGTGTCTAGTACCTAATATTTTAATAAAAAAATAAAAATGTATTTAAATTAATGAAATTCTAAATAACTTTTCAATTATTACAATTTTAATTAAGTTTCGTGAAATATGTACGCATTCTTAAAACAATGAAAAACATTCGGTCTTCGTTATGTTTAACGACATCTCAAACTTATACGACAACGAATGATAGGAAGCTTTTTTTACTTCGGATTCCCAGAGGATTTTTACATTTTATTATCTTTTATTATTTTATCATTTTATCATCAACCTCCTTAATGTTGATTCGTTAGTGTTTTTCACGTCCGCACGATTAGTTTTGATGACTCTTTTTCCATTAGATTTGTAAAAAGAAATAATTTTACGTTATTTTAAAGACCAAAAAGCGTAATACTCTTAAATTAAAACATCTGATTAAACATAAATTCTTTTAGATAAACGCATTTTGGAAGCAAAATATTTTTGTACTCAGTTCCTGCAATCACATTTTCCCATTGTATAGCATTTCCTTATTTAAAATTTCTTATCCATCTTCACTACTATTGCACTATGAATGTACTCCACAGACAAACTTTTTGTCTTTCAAATGAATGCTGAAAGAAAAATATTCCTGATATATTATTATTCTAAATAGTTTTGAATAAAATTTATATTGCAGCTACTAGGAAAGATTTTGAATTAAAGTTCGAACAGAAGAGATGATAGAAATTATGCAAATAATTTTATTGGTCATATTATAGGCAAATGAAAGCTTAAAATATGAGATCCTTGAAAATATATCAAATCATTAGAACTGCAATAATTATTATTACTAATAAAAAATATTTTTTCAATTATTTTATTAATTAATGCAAAAACTATAGGAGTTTTAGTTCGCGTTATAAACATATTTCAAAGAAAGGTATATATTTATTAGTAAAATTCAATATTATACGCTTTTTAATATTACACAGAATATAAAATTCAATTATTATACATTTTGTTTTTTCTTTAAAATAAAACTATAATAAGATATTTGCCTAGAAGTATTTAGTTTCACTCACTTGATTATTATTAAAGTAAAAAATAAATTTCATTCAATTTTTTAAGAAATCTGGGTATTATCTGCACATTGGTCTGCTCTGCGTTATAAAGTAATATCTGAAAATTAATGAAGTAATATCTATCAAAATCATGCGGTTAAACCAATCCTTATAGATTGAACTGATTTAAAGTCTCCATATGCATGTTTAACGAATATACGACAGGAGCCTGAAACACCTAATTATCATTTCATTAAAAAATATTGACTTTTATTAGATATTTGATGGGGAGGAATTTCGAGAATTTTCTTCATTTTGAAAGGGAAACTCGGCCGTACTAGTATTCTGAGGTACTTGATTTCGAATTGTCTTAGAATTGAAAGACTTAATTAAAACAATTCCAGCCAGTATGACAAAGTCATAATTACTCTAGTTTAAAAGAAACTCGTCCATTCCAGTATTCTGTGGTATCTCTAATGATCATCTCAGAAATGAAAGGGTTAATTAAAGTAATTGTTGTTTGGATGTAAAGGATAACATGTTTCTTTAAAATTACACATATTATAAGTTTCAAATTCCATAGATCAGTGGCAAAAGAGTAAAGTTTAACGATACATTTTATTTTTTTAAATAACATTTTCTAATTCCATTAATAAGTAACCATTTAAAAATAAACTATTGAGGCATTTCGATATGAAGTAAAATTGAAAAATAAAGAAACAAGTTGAAGCAGGAAATATTAATATTTTTTGATGTATCGTCCATAATTTCTGAAGAAATATATAACACTTATCTAATCGATTACATAAAATCATCATTAGATTTTAAATAATTACTATCGCAGATATCCCAAATTCTATCCCACAGGCTTATAAGTCAAATTTTTAAGACAAGAAAATAATTAATTCAATCGGTTTAATTTGTATGTTATGAATTAATCGTAAGTTAGTAAGCAATATTTCTAATTTGTACTTCAGTTTTGTAATGGAATAATTAATAAAAAGGTTCCTATCTCAGAAATGTAAAGTAATCTATTTTAATAGAAAACTGACATTTCAATGTCCATTTAGCCATTATTTGTTCTCCAAATAATTACACCATCTGTGCATTTCGATTTTCAAATATTCATTCCGGTAAATGAAGCCTTAAAATCCTGAATAATTTCGACTTAATTGAAACAGAAATTATCATCGAAATGAAGGGAATTTAATATTTTAAAAGCAAATTTTATCAAAATAATGACAATTATATTCAATGTATTATGGAAATAAGTTTGTAAAATGAAATAATAATCTCAAGTAATTGCTTGATTAAGGAAGGATTATTCAAATTCTACGAAATACTTTTTATCATAGTTTCAGCCAAAATTTATTTTATATACTGATGGATTTCATAAAATGCTTATGCAAAAAACTTTCTGTGTCAGTATTTTTTTTTCTTACGTCATAGTGTGAGGAAAAAAATAACTTAGAAATATAACGTTTTCGTGCATGAATCATTTTAAAATAACAATTATGATTCATTATTAAACAAACATTACCAATGTATAAGCTTTAATGTTTTGTTTCACATATGTGTTAAATTAATCTCAAAATTATAATGTTATATTTCTGTGATTTTTTAAAACATCATAAAATACTGCAATAATATAAATTACTATTACCTTTGCAATAGAAATCTAATCATGTCTATATATTAGGACATTTTTCCGTATATCTGAAAATGGATGAATGGAAACTGTAATTTTAACTGAGTACATTTCATTCAATCAGAAAATACTGGCTAACTTAAAAATTCGGAATTAGTTGTGATTATAACGAGATCAGTGCAAAAATTCTGTGAATTCCGTCAGTGAATTTGAATTCATTCAAAACATCATTTCTTTTATGAAAATTCACATAATTTGAAATTTTTATCTTTCCTTAAGCCACCAGAAATGCTGTCTTAAGAAAAAAGATTTCAATTTATCAACATTTATCTATTATCTATTTATGAACAGGATTAATTTGAATGAATTCCGTTAGGATTAGATTACTAAGTTTAAACCAATCGATTAAAAAACTATCGTCTAAACAATTCTCGTATCAACTTGTTGAAATTTTTTCAACTTCATTATCTGATAATGTTAAAAGAATAAATTCAGGTGGAAATATTACAATACTTTCATTGTATAGCCATTAAGTTTCAATATTTTTACTCTTAAGTAGATAATATTAACTAATATGGTGATAGTAGTCATAATTTCCAATTATCTGAAGATGCATAGAGTATTTTTTTAACTAAAATTATCCTTTCAAAAATTTTAACTTCCATTTACTAAGAGAAATCATAAACTATTCTCCTACGTGAAACAATAAAAAAATAAAAGTAAATAATTTTAGAAATAATTTTCAAAATTTTAACTAAAAAATCCCAATTTGTATAAGAAAATTCCTGTAATTTACCAGAAAAACTTCATTTAACATCGTAGATGAAATGCAGTTACAATATTATTGCTTCTCTTGTCGAGTTTAATTCTTTTTGTTCATATCTTTAAGGCTAGTTCTAAAAATGGTTTTAGAAAATATGTAATTTAATTCCAAATACTAATATGTTTGATCTTGCTTATTAAACATTAAATTACTTTGGTAAAAGAATGAAAGCAATGTACAAAAAATTAATTCAATTTACTATGTTAAATACAATATGCAATGCAATTACAAATCCTCATATACTGTGGGGTATCATGACCCAGCCAGAAACCATGCGGGAAATTTGATGGGCCTGCAGAAAAGCAAACCCCCTTAACACTATGGAACACATCACACTTGCTGACAATAAAAAACCTTCTGGAGAAACGCATACTGGGACATAAAAGATATAAAAGTAACCATTAGATTTTACATTACATATTAAACTGTGAAATCCTTAATCAAATCCTCGTAAACATTATTTTGTAAATAAGTGGTACTAAATTGGGTGAGCGCATTGGGAATAATTCACCAAAAAAGTAGTTGGTGACTTTTATATTATTAATTATTCTTCTTATATTAAAAATAATTGCTGTATCTAAAAGTTAATTAAACATTATTATTTGATTTTGACATAGATTTCCTTTTTGAAAATCCATTAACAAATATCACTTCCCAAACCTACGTGAGTTTCTTTTATTCCACACCTTTCCATTGATTTTTAGAAAAATGTGAGCCTTTGTATCCAGATTGATTTCACGCCTTCCTATGTTTTTTGGAAAGAAAAATATTGAAGCATTTCCTGTTGCTCATCTTCACCACTTCCATTGACTCTTCCCGTTCTTTTCTGCTGTCGCTTTTATCCTCCTCCAATCAATTTTACTTTGTCCGCTTCCGCCACCGCAGTGTTCCGGATGTCTTGTTTCTTTCATCATCATGTCGCGATGACTTTCTTTTCACCTTGGAGATTCGAACGTTCATCTCAAGACAAGAGATCTTCGGGAACCCGGCCATCCCTTCCACCCTGCCTCTTAAACTCCATCCATCAACCGAAACAAGCAAGGTCTTGAACACTTTCCACAGAAAGTTGGGGGAATCGTTTCTAATAAAGAGATTTTTCTGCCTTTGTCTCTCAACGAGGGTCTCGAGAGTAGTACATTCTTACTTCAGGACTTTTAAGTGTTACTTGATAGATGTTTCCTTTTTCATCATTTTGGACTGTGGAAAAGAACGATGCCGGCTTCTAATACAAATCAAACAATGTACTTTTATCTATAATTAATAGTTACCTAATTATACAAGACAAAAAAAGTATAATTAAAATAGGGATAAGTTTTTGAATTATAAAATAAAAATTAAATTCTAATAAAGAAGTTTACTTTATTTTCCTCTCATGTGTTGTTTCATATATTCAGGAAATTTCATGTTTCATTATTATTACACTATTCGTGATCTCGCTCCATCATAAGTATAAAGTTTAAACACTACTATAAATAAATGCGATTTAAATAGACTTTTTTATTATTTATTATAAACTTAGATTAAAAGTCATTATTAAATTCAGAATTTAGAAAAAAAAAAATAATGAACTTTTCCACCATTGTGTTTGATTAATGCTATTCATTTTTATTTCTGACTGTTTAAATGCTACTTAAAAGATATTACGCTTTCATCAAGTTTGTTCAAAGAAAAGAAATTGAATTATTCAATAAATAAAATAAGTCAACACTGACTGAAATGAAAAGATGTAATTTGAAATCGATTTCACTACATAAAATATATATAAAAAAACCTTATATTTCATAATTTTATATGAACACTATAATTGTATAATTGTTTTTCTGTAATTGTTTATATATTTATATTGTTATTCAATTATTTCAATTATATCTATATCTATAATTGTTTTTCAATTATATTCATAAATAATATAATTAAAATTCGAAAGTCATTAAAGTAACAATTAATTAATGAGCTATAGATTACTTTATTTCGTTATCATATAAAGCCCTGTAAGAAATAAATTTTCAGCTTTCGAATTTCCTTAAGGAATGTACATATTCGGAATCATTAAAATTGGGAAAAGGCGTCTATCATCTTTTCTGTCCTGAATTATTCCCACTTGTTAAACCATGACTCTCTTTTAGCATAATAAATTTTTACATCTGGCATTGTTCCTTAATTGAGTAGATTAACAGGATCCTTTAAACAGTTAATTCCAAATTATTCTACAGCTACACAGATATTTTTTCATATACTATTGAATAATATATGAAATTAGTCATACTTTTTTGGAGTCGGTTATTTTTTTAAATTTTATATCAGCCTTACTATGTTTCTTGTATGAGCAATACACAAACATATAAAAATATATTAAATTTCTTAATTCATTTAAACCAGTATTTAGAAAGTAATGTGTAAATTATCAAAGTATTTGGAATATTGGATGAATAATGTGAAAAGCCAAGCATTTTTTCACATTTCAACAGATTTTTTTTATTAAATTGCACATCACATAACCTGATATCTGCTTTTGCACCTTAATTGGAAAATTTGCAACAAGTGCAAGTCTTATGCAATGCTATTATATCATGTAGGATATTTTATAACATTTCTTTGCCAAGCATCGAATGTATGCAAAGCGAAGGAATATATATCTTCCTTACGTATTTATCCAATAATTATATATTCTTTTCTGGTAAATTTTCGTAAGAAATGGAAAGATGATTTGAAGTGAATACAATGTATTTCTCTGTTGTGGAAAGCTAATAATGAGATGTGAAATGCTGCGATGAATCATTTAGCGAAGCAAAAATATTTAGCTTATTATTAATTATTCTTTTTAATTAATGATTTAAATAGATAAATTTCATATTTATATAATGAACAAATTTTAAGAATATTTGCTATTTCAGTCACACAGTTACGTTCAGGAAATCCTTCAACTGATTGCAAATTTCCACATCTAGGTAATAAGAGATGTATTAATTTTCCTCACTGATTGGTGATGAATGATAACTTTTTAGTTTTTGATCTCGAACTCGGTGAAGGATAAATGTTGTGAGACTGTGGTATCTTACAGATAGATAAAAAAAATAGTAGATATACGTTTTAAATAGGAATGCTCAAGTTTTTTTTCTTTAAAGTTAATGGAAGCAAACGTACGTCCTTATTCTCTATCCTAGCAAGTAAATTATAGAATTCATCAACCATATAGCTAGAATATATAGCTCATTACTTTTTCGAACAGTTTGATTACAATGTTACTGGTTCAATCAATCCATATTTAACGGGAATACATGTAACAACATCTGTACTAATCGCCTGAAAAGCCCAAATTTCTTCATTATACTATTAATATTAATTAGTTGTGAAGTAAAAAATTGAGATATTTGCAAAATGATTCATTTTTATAAAGTTATTTTTCGAGTCATTTACTTCATTGGAATTGTAGATTCGAAATCGTGATATTGCTTGGAATGCTTACAGTCACTTAGAAAATGAAAAATTTGATTATAGCTAACCAATGTTACATTCAGTTTAAAGTTACAGAAATTCCCACATTTCTCTGAAGGAAAATAAGAATGTATTTACTTTTTAATTTATTACTATATCGATGAAAGATGTTTTGCTTTCTACTTATAAAAACATAGATATTAAAATCTTCAGATTGCATATAGACTTTTTTCAAACCAAATTCTGCTTTATACTTGTCGAACAATAAACAGATATAAGCATACATATTATTAATAATTAAAAATTCCCAAAATCTGATTGACGGAAATGAAGCTCGAATATTTTATCACTAGTTTATTGGTTTGTGTAATAGCATTTTACAAACTTAATCAGAGTGACTGTTTATATTTTAAATGTCCTATCCCCTTTTTTATTATAAATAAACTCACAGTGACTACAATTAAAATTAGAAAACCGAAAATTTGAACTTCCAAATTAAAACTAATTTGAATGACACTTACAAGATTCTGGTTAATATTCTCAACTTAAACCATGAATAAAACAGCTATAATAAAATATTCCTAGAATAACTTTAAATGACAGTATTCATGATGAAGAAAACTCTTAATTTGTCTTAAGCATTACAAAATTTATTTACATTGAAATTTGTCAATTCCCTGATCAGGGAAAGCTTTCCTTTTCACATTTTTCTAATAATCACCGCGAAAATCTTGAAGAGAAGCAGTGAAGAGAAAGAGTAGGAGGAACAAGTCCATTTACCAGACTCCAAAGTGTTTTCGAGGATTGCATAATTCGGAGAATACAACCGCTCTCTAATAATTACCAGACCCTTGAGCAGGAATTCGCAATTATGAAATCCCTCGCATGGACTGAGAAGATTTCCAACAACTCGACTCTCTTGAATCCATGCTAGTTTCCATCTATTTGCATATCATTTTAAGTAAATTGTCAAGATGCGCTCAAAAGGAATCAAAGCAGTATCATGCGGATAAGTATATCAAGGTAGCAAATAAACCGTTAATTGAAGCTAGTAATTTTTCTCTCACTATTACCTTTAAGATACGAATATTAACTAGTTTGATGTAATTTTGGGAGTATTTTTACATGATTAAAATATTCATATTATAAATGAGAGAATTATAAAATTTCTTTAACTTAAAAGAGAATAATTCTTATTATTTAGTAGCACTAATATTAATTATTTTTGCTTTATAAAGTTCTTATAATATAAGAAGTTTTATATCTCATTTTAATGGTTGAACGTGACTTATGGATGATTCTTTATAATGCAGTTATTATTTATTTATTTATTTGAATTAACTAATAATTTCTTATTATTAGGAAATAATATGAAAAGACTCAAAAAATAGAAACGAGAAATCTTTTCCACGATACATAATTACATCCATCTTTATCAATCTACATCCAAAATGAATGTAGAAGGAGATTAAAATGAATATAAATAGTATTAATATTAAATATAGTGCTAATAATATTAATGAAATATAACGAAATCCTATGCATACATGAAAGTTAATGCAATAAATTGTAATTTATAAATAAAAAGGCGAGGTTCTTAGTCACTGCAAACATTCAAATAAAACGAAAAAAAAATCTTTACTAAAAAATTTCTTAAAAACTTTTACTGAAGACAAAATCTAGAGAAGAAAACTATGGAAAAAGACTGTCTATAAAAGAATCTTTTAAAAAAAGTTTGTTATACAATTAAAAAGGAAATAATGGAATTAAAGTTTAAATCATCAGGTCATTGGGTTACCAAAGCAGCTATAATTTATTTTAAAACTATCTATAATTTTAAAGTTTGCATTACAATTAACGAATAGTTTTTTTTTAATTCACACCCGTACTTCATAAAAGTTTTTTTGTTGTCATGTTGTCATTTTTATGTTGTCATGTAGCTCGGAGTTTTAAAATCAGAGAAAATATGTTTAACTACTTCCATACTAAAACAGATTTTCTCCGATTTTAAAACTCCGGCCTTTCTCTGTTTTTAATTCCTTAAAAACTGATCAATATTTTTAAATGAATTAAAGCAAATTTTTATCCATTGAAACTTCAATGCTTTAATCTTATTTAAAGCAGTTTCTTATTGAAAATGTAAAAACGGCAGAATTGAGAAACATACTCTTCTGAACAAAGATAAAAAATTTGACTTTAGTAAAATACTAAATATATATCTAAACTTTAGAAACCATTATGAGAATTTAAAAAAAATTAAATACTTTTGAAAAATTAGAAAATTTCATAAATTTATAATAAAATTAATTTTTCTATGTTAACGCCAAAACAAATTATGTACTTTACATCTATATAAATAAAAATGAAAGTTTGTGTGTATGTCTCCTATGCAGTGCTGCACCTCTCATACGATTGCGATGAAATTTTAAATACTTATTTCTAGCATTTATGGGATGTTTATAGACATAGTAAAATTATGTAAACTATGTAAATAAAAAGGAAGGTTTGTCCGTATGTCTCTTATGCTCTGCTATACTGCTTATATCCCTATTGAGATTGAACTCTGAATACTTATTACATGCACTTATTTGTTTTTGCATATAAAGGAAAAACAATATATATATATATATATATATATATATTGCCAACTTTAAAGTTTAAAAAAATAAAGTTAAAGAAATAGAACCAATATAATTTACACTTCTCCTTTATCTATCATTCAATTTCTATAAATGTTATCATTTCCGATACGAAAATAAATATTATTTTTTCTATCATTCATAATTAAAAAAGAAAGTTATTTTAAATTTCAAATGATATTTCCAAAATTATTTTTCTTGCGGCAGCAATGCGCCAGATACCAGCTAGTTACAAAGAAATTTGCGATCTTTATACCATTTAAAATAATTTATTTTTACTTTTTCATAAAATGTATCTTGGAGAATTTTATAAATGACTTTAGTTATCCTTTGAAATTTCACAATTTTCTTATAAGATTTTTAAAATGCATATTGCAGTATAACCAATAAACCAAATGATATACATATCATAAAAGAAATCATCACATACATTTTACTTAGATAATTGAAATTGTTTACTAGAAGCTAAACAAATTTCTTATTTATTGCAGTATAACCACTAACCCAAATGAAATGCATATTGTAAGGGAAACCATTATGTGTATTTGACTTATATGATTGAAACTATTCACTAAAAGCAAAAGAAAAATATATTCCAAATTCCTGCATTTTTTTATATTTTTCGTTCATTTCCTTAACTTGTTCGAAGTGCGAAGCAGTCACCCCTCTTCTTATTCCAAAAAGGAATTTTCAATTTAGAAAATAAACATGCTTAGATGGCACTATTTATTTTTGTGTTCCTTCGCGAATACTAAATAAATACTCTCTCCGAACTTTTATTCTTTTGGTACCGTCCGTAACAGCAAACAACCCCAGACGGGCCTCATTTGCTGCGACTCAGAAAACGACATTTCGTTTGCGAGTTGAAAAGAGTGTTAAAAACGTAATGACCCGCTACCACAAACAATTCAGGTCAAACAAAACAAGGCAACAGCTCTGTTCTGATGTTAGTTTAAAATTCCACCTAACACCAAAGAAGACACAGTGAAAACTCGAAACATCTGCATCAGATAAATCGCTGTCGGACGCCGAAGGAGAACAAGGAGAAAGTTCTGAAGCAGGATCAGTAGAGGGAGAAGGATGGATTGGAGGGAGGGGGTGGGGGAGAGAATACATACACAACTGGCGTCTTGGCAATCTTTTAGTCATTTACCGCCATTGTAACATTTTTCGAGGGCGGTTGTCTCAGGCGAGACGCCTTCGTTCTAAGAGTGGAGACCAGGACAGCGTAAATGTCGCCGTAAGAAGAATTTAGTTGACGTCTTCCTGGTAACATTAAGGATAGCAGTTTTAAGGATGTTTTCTTTTTATGGCACGTATCCTCTTCTGGAATGTTTATTCCAGGCAGCAGTAGCAGATAAAACTGGCTGCCATAAAGTAGCTCTCGGAATTAAATACATTTTATGTCCTGTGTTTTTGTGATAAAAACGACAAGTTTCGCTTTTTAAATATTTTTATGATGCAAATATATCCATGTATTAACGAAAATTAGCTTGAATGCGTCATTTTATATTCATGAATATATAATTAAAATTGCATTTTAAAAATGAAATAATGCTGTTAATATATGGATAATAGGAATTTTCTTTTCAACCCAAAGATATAATTGCGTAAAAATAGGGCAAAGCTATGAGAGTAAGGCTGTAAGAGCAAAATAATTCGTGTTAAGACATAAATTCATTAAAATTCTTTTCAGAACAAATTTTTGTTTATATTCATGGCCTAAGTAATCTTTTTATATCAGTAATAAAATATGCCTACATTTCTTCATTAATTTTGAGTTCAAATGGTTCACAAATGCAATATTTATTTCCAGTATAAAATATTAATTTTTATATAGATTAAAAATATTTCATTATAAATGAGCTTTAATCATAAGTTTTAGAGAGGAATATTTTTCGTTAACATCTGTGATTAAAATATAATTTAGAATGCTTTATTTTATTTCAAATTTTTCGTGTAAACAACCACATCTTACCGAAAAATGGGAATTGAGTTTTTTCTCTACTAAATAGCATCCTATGTTGTTCCTTTTTTATCAAAAAATTATTAATTTTAGAAAAGGTTTTCATATTAATATATTTATAAACTTAATAACGAAACGTTCCATTTATACATTTTCTAACTATATTTTTTTCAAAAACAGTCCATGCTCCAACATTTGCAAATAACTCTTATATCACCAATTTCTAGAAAATCAAGTAAAATAATTCGTAATTTTTTTCTGCTTTTACATTTTTATATTAGAAATTTAAACAATACCTTCAAATAGATGTAGCTCAGATTTGTTTAGAAGGAAACAAACAAGATATACCCCAGTTACAATTAATCATTTTAAAATGTTATTAAACTACTACGCTATTAAACATGGTATTTAAAACTTGATATAAATTGAACTATCATTTCAAGAATTTTTATTAGAGAAATAGAATTAAAAGTAACTTTTGTATGTGTATAGAATCAATTATTAAGATAATTTATAGCCAATTTACACATTAATTTAATACCATCAGATAGGTTAAAGCACATTTTAAATTAACAATAATATTTCAAATTAATTTATATATATGTTTGCTATATAAGGATATTGCAAATAAAATAAAGTGAAGACCATTGTCCTATTTTAGAGTAGGTTCCTCTATAGTTCAAGGAAGCCTTTATTCTTTCCCATTCAAACAAATTTTCTTCACACGTTAAAGCTTTTCTTAGGGTTAATGTTAGACCTTTTCTTCCAAGAACTCTAAAAGTCACCTGCGCCCGTAGAACAAAAGAAATAACGAGTTTGACACAAAATTCTTCAATGCTGGAGAAGAAGTGCAGTTAAAAAGTTCACAGCCAGAAATCCGCCCCAAATTAAGAGATCTCTGAAACAATTCGTTTCTTTATCGAAACCATCACACTTTTGGAAATTGTTCCCCCGGGTTAAGCACCGTTCTTCTTCGCCAATCGGGAGATGAATGGACTTTTTTTGCAGGAGTGAGAAACCTGTTGTCTTGGGAGAAGCGGAATTCGAAGAATGTTGTTTTCTGGTAGACCTTTATGTACGAGCCTCGGCTTCCTAAGAAGATAAACAGCTGTCTAGAATGGAGGAACTGAAATTTCAAGTTTAGTGAGAAATATTTTAGCTAAAAATTATTGATTTTTTAAAAAACTCATTAAACTAATTTTTCTGATGATCTATTCAGTTGATTTATTAATTGATATTTCAACTAATCTATTAAGCGATGTTTCATCTAATCTATTAAGTGATGCTTCAACTAATCTATTGAGTGATGTTTCAACTCATCTATTAAGTGATGTTTCAACTAATCTATTAAGTGATATTTCAACTGATCTATTAATTGATGGTTCAATTGATATTTTAATACTACCGATAATTAAATAAACATATATTTTGTACTTATAAATAAAAATGTTTCTACCTTGCAAAGATGAAATGTAATGAATCTAATAGAAAAACAGGTACCATTTGTTTTTAATACTTTTATCTTTGGTATTATATATGTGATACAATAAAATATTGAGATTTAAAAGAATGTAATTTACAAGGAAGTCAACAAATTAATATTAAAAAGATTAGCAAACAGGATAAATCTGGTTGAAGATTGATTGATGTATTCTGAGAAATTTATTTATGGTAAGCTATGTTTAAACATAAAACGAATGTAATTGAAAAGTAGGTTGAAATTTTTGTTTAATAATATTTATATTATCCCCATCAATTTACTATATTCATCTGGTGTTTTTATCTCCTGGTAAATGATTTATGTACTTAATTATTATATCAAATATCACCATAAACTTGATGTATTTATCTATTGCATAAAAAATATTTTAATGGTTACAAAAGTCTTTCAAATTGAGTTAAAAAGAAAAAGCAACCAGAGCAACCAACATACGTATTGTATTGTCTGTTTCAAAACTTGAACTCAAATAAAAACAATATCTCTTTCATTTTTAAGCAGTAAAATCTAAAATAAATACACAATTATAAGACGAAATACTGTTATATAGTTATAAGGATCAATTTATTATTTTACAAAAGAGTGTTATATCTCCCTAAGATTTTATTCGACATTACATTTGAGAAAAATAATTAAATTCTCAAATGCTCCTTTTCAACTTTATTCGATAGAAATCAAATTATATTGAATAATTAATTATGTAGATTTACAGTGATTAATGAGCAAGTCAAAAGAAAAAGGAGTTCTTGTTTATATTTTTCCTGTTTTATATAGCAGCATATTTATTGATTCAAATAATATAAAATATAAATTTTTATGTCATTTAAAATATTTTCCCTGTTATAGATGGAAGTTAATTACTGAGCCAAGATGTGATGAAAGCTTGATGTTTATCTTATTCTTACAAATACAAATTGGATACTTCAAGTGGAATAGTTTCAAAGAGATAAGTTTATACTTTTTAATAAATATATATATATTTGTTTTGTTCAGACAAATTACGAATTATTCATTTTTTAAATATAATCCGAAAATTTTTCAGAACACCTTATTATAATTTCTAATATTATATTCCATCTACAATGTAATTTCTAGTACTATATTTCAAATAATAATTTCACATATTATTAGTTCCATTACATTCAACAGGCATAAAGCAGTGTTCCTTTAAAATTTAAAACTATTCTTATGTTTAGAAATAGATCCTATTACAGTATACTATGTTTATATTTGTAAATCAAAACATTAAGTGAATGGTGACATTTTTTACAGTTTTTTTTTAATTTAGTAAGAGCGACAACACAGTTATAATTTTTCCATAAATCAAGGATGTCGAATTAAAAAAATGGCCTCTTGCCTTTATTAAGAACTAGCTAGTACCCGAGGCGTTGCTCCTGTAGAAGAAATATTTCTGTAAATGTCGTTTGAAATAACTTTCTTGTTTGACGAGGAATGATAGAAAGAGTAATATTTATTTTCATATTAGAAATGAATGCTTTCATTAAAATTAAGTTGTATATAAAGGGTAAACAGAAATAATATTTATTCTAATTATTTTTGAACTTTATTATTCAAGACTTTAGAATAGGAAGCATATTTTTTTCATCTTCAAGAGAGACAAATAAATTTCTTGACTTTCCGGCTCGAAAGAATCCAGCATACAACTGGTTAAAGAAAACCATGGATTTTTTTAGGTTCAGTCAGCACACTTGAAGTGATTGCCCTTGCTCCATGTTTATGGCCATTGATAATCCTAATGGAATGAGGAACTACATTCGTTTGAAATTAAAAGGAATGATTGTGGTCATAATGATGCCTGGTGTGAGCACTTTTCTCCAATCGACGTTCCTTTAAGAGCCGCTGTCATGCTTCTTGCTTCATATTGATCTTTTGATTCTGTTACTCGTGATCAGGTAACATGTAAACGTAGTCTTTCGATTCTTGCCTCGTATTGATCTTGAGACACGTGAATTTACAAATCTTAAACGATCTGTTTTTTTGCTTTCTAGTCGTTCCTGTTTTGTTTGAGAAGCTCAAAATCGCTTATTTCTAGATGTTACGATATTAGATTTATTAAGTAAAGATCGTTTGGGAACATGTTTTTTATCGAAACAATTTATACGATTTGCATTTGTATAATTGAAATATCGTTTGTAGATTCACTTAATAAATAGCAAAATTACAGTTTGCATTGGGAAATTCTCATTAAAATAACTTACCTTAATTGGCATCAATAGTAATAATTTTATTTTGTGTGTGTGAGATAAACTCTGAATAATATGTACGGTTTGCTGTAGACAAAATAGTTAGCATGCTGAATGGCATCATCTTGTGTGGAAGACATTGACTGACATCAATCAAAATAATTTTACTTTATCTGATATTTGTGCGATTAATTCCGAATGGGATGTGGCTTTACTATTTGATTTTTGTTAATTATCAGTTTTAAATATAACCTGGGAAATGCAAGAAATAGGATTTACGAAGTTTCATTATAATGGTTGAACAGTAAGGCAGCACATAGAGTACGAACAAAAAAACATTCATTTTTATATAACAGGTATGATAATTATACTATGCCTATAAACTTCACGCAGGCGCAAGCAATCAACTGACCAATTGTATAGAAATCGATTGAATAGTATGGCTGCATGTATCGTACGAACGAATAAAAATTCATTTTTGTATAATGAATTCATTTTGTATGTATTATTTTAAAATTGCAATGCTTGATGTTCTTTGAGAATTATAAGAGAAGAAACTTTTTTTTGTATATTTCGTGATTCGTTTAATATAAGTTCAGAACTCTCACGATTAATGTTAGGAAAGGAAATTAAAAAATTTTCTTTTAAGATTGATTAAACACAGAAAGCATATTTATGCTATAAAATCGTTGATTTAATTGAGTTAATAACTTTTTAAAGTTAAAATGGTGCAAAAATGTTTGTATTTTATTATTTCCAAAAGATACTGCAACAAATGCTAGAATTTTATTAAATGTTTAGTTAAAATTTCAAACCTATTGGATTTCCCCCCTTAAACTTCTTGCTAAATTCTAATGAAACTATTACCTCAGATAATGAATTACATAGCATTTGCGTTCAATAGCTACGAAATATTGATGCCTAGCTTAAATGTAACGTTTACTGAATGTTGTGTCTCCTTGGGTTATTTGTGGTTAATCCATGATGCTGTAAATAGACCTGAAAATATATTTTATACATTAATTAATTATTTTGCTTCTATAAACTTCGAGTAAGTGTTAGTAATGAATAGTCAAAGTTTAATCAAATTCAGATGAGCGACACGGTGGCCCATAAGGTACGAACAAACAAAAATTAATTAATCGCAAAAATAAATTAATCGTAAAAAGAATTAATCGTAAAAATAAAAGTATTAAATAGATGAGGTATGTACATCCAAAAAGATTTTTTTATATATCGGATAGTTTAACTATGCATATAACTATCTCGTAACTGCAAGTAAAATGTAATCAAAGTTTATCGGAATCAGATGAGCGGTACGGCAGCGCATAAGAGACATACAGACATACATTTATTTTTATTTATATAGATATGTAATTTATTGCGTAGATTTTGGGATGCAAATAAAGTGAGTGACATCTAGTAAAAATTCGTAATTAAAAACATAAACCTTATTCTGAGATATATAACGTACGAGTTTTTTGTGACTGTTTATTAAACAAATTTTTTCAATTGTACACTAAACAATTTATAATTTAAAATAATTTAAACAAAAAAGTTTCTTTAATATTTGGCTTACATCTACTTCTGAGTAAAATTATACGTCTATAAAATCATATTTCTTTCTTTCAGTTATTTGTAAAAATATCTCTCTTTATATAACTTTTGAAATCTTTTGGTCAAGTATTTAACAGCAGACATTTTTAATAATCTTCAAGCAATATGTAATTAATAACAACATTTTCTATTTATATCGGGTTTCCTTATTACAACAACTATTATGAGAAACTGGGGGTTTCTATCATTTTTTATTGATATAATTTTTTTTCACTCTAACTTATGCCAAATATTTTTGGAACAGTTATTTATTGAAAGTACTATAAATATTTACTCTTGTCATTCTAAATTTATTTGAATTCTTCAAATGCTCAAAATGTAATGAGTTAGTGAAAGGATTAGGAAGAACATAATATTTATTATGAGACGAAAATAAATTCATCTGAAAAATGTGCATTGCATAAATTAAAATGACAGTTACAGTTAGATGTAATCTAAGTTCCTCCCTCTAGAAATATACTTCCACTCAATGAAAAGGACATTTTACATTCAATGAAATTAAAGGAATATTATTACATTATGTACGCTATGTTTTAATTGACGTGTTGCTCAATTCAATTAAAGTATAGCGTGCTCAAATTCTTGAACAAGTATATAATTCGAAAAATGACACCTTGATCAACGTACGCTACAATGCATCACCCCCAAGCATCCATTTATTTGATAGAATTGTTTACTTCTGAATTACTACTCATTGAATAATAAAGCTTTAAAGTAGATTAAAATTATAATTTGTAAATAAAATTCTAACACTAACACAAATTTTAATAGTTTAAAAATTTAAATTTTATGGAAAATTTTCCAACTGGAATTGATTAAAGAAAAAAAAATTATTAATGATCAAATATTTAAGAAAGTCCTGCTATACTTAAAAATGTGATTGGGTTATAATATTAGCTAATAAAAACTGATGTAAGTTCTGAAATTTATTAGAATTTTCTTCCTTACCACTGCCTGATGCATAATTATAAAGAGATAAAAACAGATAATGATTGCTTCTTATTTGCGTATGAAATCTATTGAAAGTTCCTTTATATTTGAATCCCTTCATGTCAGAATCAATATATTATTTAATAACTTCTATAAAGGATCTATTATAACTTCTATAAAGGAATTAATAATTTAATAACATTACATATTATTGAGAATGAAATAAACATGCCCAGATAATAGTTTTTTTATTTTCATAATAATAACTTCTAATTTTAAATTTCATTAATTTTCATACGCTGTTGTGGATGTATTCTATTTTAAAATATGTATGGAAAATGAATTCTGTACATTATGCTAAGGTTTATGTTTAATACCAATAAGATATTAAAATCGTCAAGCACATATCCTATAAATTCTATAAAACCTTCTATAAAAAATTCTAAAGTATTTCTATAAAATAATGTAAGATTATTTCGAAATCCTCTTTCTCTCTAATAAGTGTATTATTTTGTTTTTTGATTCAGGTTTTAGCGATTTTTTTAGTATAGTCGAGGTCAATGATTATTTTTATGGCATTTATTAGTTATGGTTAGAAAGTGCAGAAATGGGATTTAATAGTATAATCCCCTAGTAATGAATATTCAAAGTACAAATATATTTCTAAAACAATGCTACTTTAGACAAATTCATTTTTCCACAATTCAAATCATTTTATTCGAAATCTATTGAGCTGCACATTTTTGAAATAGAAACTTTGTACATTTTATCGTTTGGATAAATTATCCACATTTCTGTAACAAAGTAATATTTGGAAGAAATACAAATTTAAAGCAACAAAGCATTTCTATTTTTCTGAATTTTGAGGTCATTCCTTCCAGAAATAATTTTAAAAATTGGAATCAGCTAAGTAAAAAATATTGTTTTTAATTCATTATTTAAATATGAGTGCATTTTTACATTTGAAAATTTTTACCACCTATTATTGTTGCAATTAAATTGAAATAAATACGAAGAATCCATGTTTTATGTTTTCATTAATACAGAAATTTTTTCCCTGAAACGTTGGAAGTAAAAGAGAATCACAGTCAAAAATGAATTGCAGTTAAATCTTTTGACAAAAATAAAATTTATTATTTGAAAACAAGCTTCAGAAATGTAACTTTGTTCATAATTAAGATCCAAGTTAATTTATTTTCACCCTAAAAATTTCTGATACAATGTTGATTAATGAATTATAAAAACAGTTGTGACAAATGTATGAAACAAGAGATGCAACAAGTTTATGATGAATGTATGAGGAAAGAGTGGCTTAAAGTTTTTTATACTTGTATTTATATATTTACAAAACATTTTTTGTTGTTATTTCCTTCTTTGTTAAAGAATGAATGATTTCAATGTACTCAGAAATGTTGCAGAAATAATTATAAGACTTAAGATATTCTACACAAAAGAAAAACTCAACGGACTTGAATTAGCTTATATTTTTCATCTTCTGAACTTAAATTCTTCGTAACATTTTGTTGTAAATATTCTTATATTTTAAATATGTGAGAGAAACTTCAACTTGTTTTATTTTTTATACTATATAGACCGCGAAAAAATAAGAATATTGCGAAACTAATCATTGCAAATGAAAAAAAAAAGATGTTAACTGTATGCCGTCAAAGAAAAATTACTTTCTTAAGCACTAAGCATTTTTTGTTAACGAATAACCTACATATTAAAATTCAAAGTAATCCATCTTTTTTCGAAAAAAAACTATCTAGATTAAAAAGCAAATTTTTGTAGCATGTGCAAATTAAAGTCAGTCTTTGCTTATTTTACAAAGGTAATCATCTTTGTACTCAGGAAATATGTCTTCAACTTTTCTACATAATAATTTTATATTCTTTGCTTGGAATTTCAACGATGGCGTTTTTAATAAAGTCGCGAACCAAACATTATCAGTTTTTAAGAAACGCTTATTGCGATTTTTTAAAAAATAATCTCTTATTTAAAAATGTGTTATTGGAATTTAATAAGATTCGTAATTTTTATTTATATAAATTCTATATATTTTTTTAACGAGTTTCATAAAAAATTACTTTTCTCACTTAGTGTGTTTAAATTGATTCGATCAATTTAATTTGGTTTCTTTTTTATATTCAATTCAATGTTCAATTTAATTATTCTTCAAGATTCAAAGTTTACATATTTTTAATTGGTAATATTTTTTTAATGTTTTAATGCAAGTGTTAACATGTACTGTTCTTTTTGTGTGAGGATAATTTTGATCATCCAGTTCTATAATTGGAAATCATTTTAAATACTTTCAATGAAATAGGTTAGTACTTAAGAATAGGAAATTATTGTGCAAACTTGAAATTATGTTAAGCATTGTATACAGATAAAGTATGAAAATGTTTGTATTTTGTTGAAATATTTCTAATGATGCTGCTTTAATAAATGTGTTGTTAAAACTGTAATCGCAACTCTTATGAAAGCTGCATTCATTGATTCAGTATTTCCTTAAAGTTTTCTTCCATTGCTTCATTTTTTTCTTTTATAATCTTTTCTACAAATATTTCATGCAAATACATTCAACATTTGATTCAACGTGTTAATTTTTTGTATAAAAATAATCCAATATGTTAAAAGTCTAGAAGTTTATTATTAAATATTAATTTTTTTGTGAAAAACATCTGTTATAGATAAAGTATTATCGACTTTCATGTTTATTTGTTAGCATTTTCATCCTTATACTCATCCATAATAGCTGTGTCATTAGATGACAATATATGTTCGCTTCTCGTATTTATAAAAATTATTTTTTGTCTACTTCAACTATTGCGACATATTTTACTCATTTTCAAGATGCTCAAATTATGTTTTGCATTTTGGAAAATTTGATATAGTCACTTGATCGTTCACAAGTGATGTAATTTACAAGGAATTATTTCTGAATTCTAGTATTTTTTCAATATTATGAATATTAAAAAGGAAAAAAAAAAATATTTTGAAACATTATGACGAAATATTGTATTGATATAGAAATATTATTATAAATCACGTTTTATCAAACATATTATACTTGTTATACTGTAAAAACATAATAAATATAATCGTCTGATGTTTCTTCAGGAAAATTATTGAAATATTGCTTTAGGTTTTTATATACCTATATATCTATATCTAT
>JAPMOQ010001205.1:146826-160134 GCA_026543055.1 Argiope trifasciata | reverse complement strand
ACTATGTATTTTTATTATAAGTTAATATTTATTCTGATTTTTCTCAAGAGTATATACGGCATATATATATATTAAAAAATTTCTTGAACATGGAAAACTTTTCATTACGTGTAATTGAATTAGTTGTACAAAAGCTGAAGATCACTGTTCAATGAGACGTAATCTTCAGAACAAATTGCATCATTGAAAACTTAACGAATTATGTCCTAGAGCAAATCCTTTCTCCAACTTCCTCATTTTGGGAGGTAAAACGTACAACAGAATCGAAAGTATAACAACTCTGTTATGTAGTAGTTAATAAGAATATTTCATTATCGGAAGCCCTTTTTTTAAATCCTACTGTCTCGAGGAAGAATATTGGCTGGCTGCTTAACTTGAACGCACGAGAACTGATTTAATTGCTATCTTGTTTAAGAAAATTGGCTTTTTGGATGAAACGTAGCCAGGGGGCTGCACAAAAGATACAACCACTGTGGTTGGGGAGGGGGTGGGCGGTGGCTAATTGGAGAACTCCCAGACAATCCAGATTGTAAAAGGGAGCTTAATTAGAATAATCCTTAATAGGAAGTAGCAGTGTACTGTAGAATCTGGAGGAATTTCACCTTTTACTGTTTCAGGCTTTCTCAAGTACTCCTGCTGATTCTTGATGATTTAAATGGGATGACAAGGTGAAATCTAGGAATATTTAAAAATATTCAAGAACAAATCAAGATGTGACTAAAAGTGAATCATTACTTTTCAATCGTATGTAATATTAAGATTTAGAGAATATGAAATGATATATTATGATACTTCTCTTACATGAAAATAACTGAACTTCTATTTTTTAGCACACATTTAAAATAATTTGCGTCAGTTAAAATTTTAGTTGTTCTTGTGTTAAGTTATTCACTTCCCTAAATAAATCATTCAGTTTTTCATATTCACAAATGATTACAATTACATATTTCTAAGATTTTGAAAGTCTTTTTAGACATTGTTTCAGCTTTGATCAAAAGATATTCTTTGATTAGGGCGATCAATGATGTTTTGATGATAGTAAGCAGCAAATTTGGTCTCTCCAAAAGTTTTTAGCATATTCTTCAATTAATATTTCCTCTCTGGTGCCTCTTGCAAAGAACGAGGTGTGTCTCCAAACGAATGGGTTGTACCATGGCCTGCGATATCAATAATATTTGATGGCTAATGGTTAATGTCATCATTTAAATAACAGTTCTTACCTACATTGTTATATCGTTCAAGGCATTCAACATTTTTGCGTTCCTCCTGATGGATTGGAATTTTCGCTTTTGATATGATGATAAATTCTACATATGCTCTTCCCCGCAATAAAAGTGTGGCATTTAGTAAGACCGAATGATCTACATGGTATTAAGAAACAGAAGTTACAAAAATTAGAGTATGTTAAGATTTTGTGAAAATTTGTATTCTAGACGTCTTCTTTCCAACCGTCTTCCGTATTCTTTTCAGACCAAAATCTGAAACTATCTGTTTTCAAAAATCATCTTATTTAATAAATTTATATTATTTATTTAATTAATTTTGAAACTTTCTCTATTATTTTTAATATTTCTTCCCAATACTTCTCCATGCGTAAAATTTTAAAGAAATTCGAAAATAGTCACATTAATAATCTCCATTTCAGCTAAAATCCTCTTTAACTGATTATAAAAGACTTATGTTCAGAAACTACACTGATGAAAAAAAAATCCCAACACTAGGAAGGAGCTGTGCTAGATAAACGAAATTTGGTAAGCGTGTTTATACATCTGAAAGATGACGTCGATTCAAATTTCGAGCTATACGCGTAAGTGTGGCGCTAGTAGCGACACTATAAACAGGTCACAAATGAGGTTTGCTTTAAATAAGCGCTGTAAGGTTCATGATCGTTCTTTACAGTTGCGATTTGACGTAGAGGATTAATGTTAGTCAAGGATGCCTCCGAGAAGACGAAGAAGCCATTATCAACAGCTCACTAAGTTTGAACGAGATCGTGCTGTAGGGTGGTAGGGTGTTGTAGGTGTAGAAGGTGGGTTTTCTTTCCGCGATATTGCTGAAAGACTTCGCAGGAATGTATCCACTGTGCATGAGTATTACCGGCAGGGGTCAAGGGAAGATACTGCCTCAAGAAGACCAGGTTCCGGGTGGCCACATGGTACTACTGAGAGGGAAGACCATCGTATTCGGTGTATGGCTGTGGCTAATCGTACTGCGTCTGCAGCTGAAATTCGAGCTGCAGTTGGCACCACAGTGACACAACGAACTGTTACAAATCGGTTACTTCAAGGACAGCTCCGAGCCAGACGCCCTGTACAGTGCATTCCACTGACTCCAAACCACTGCCGTTTGCGACGTGAGTGGTGTCAATCTAGAGCTCATTGGAGGACGGAGTGGAGATCTGTTGTGTATTCTGATGAAAGCCGGTTCTGCCTTGGTCGCATTGAAAGCAGTTTATTGGTTAGAAGGAGGCCAGGTGAAAGCCTCCTAGTGACCTGTCTGCGGCTTAGACACACAGGGCCTACTCCTGGAGTTATGGTTTGGGGAGCAATTTCGTATGACAGCAGGAGCATCCCATCCACCCTGACTGCAAATTTGTACGTTAGTCTAGTGATACAACCTGTTGTGCTGCCATTCATGAACAGCATTCAAGGGGGTGTTTTCCAACAGGATAACGCTCGCCCTCATACCGCTGTTGTAACCCAACATGCTCTACAGAGTGTCGGCATGTTTCCTTTTCCTGCGGGATCACCGGATCTTTCTCCAGTCGATCACGTATGGGACATCATTGGACGACAACTCCAGCGTCATCCACAACCAGCATTAACCGTCCCTGCATTGACTTCCCAAGTGCAACAGGCATGGAACTCCGCCCCAAAAAGTGATATCCGACACCTGTACGACACAATGCATGCACGTTTGCATGCTTGCATTCAAAACTCTGGCGGTTACACCGGTTACTAATGTACCAACATTTCACATTTGAAATGGCTCTACCTGTGATCTTGAAAATTTAATCAATTAAATATGTTACCTAGACAAATGTATTCCTAAAATTTCATTACTGTACAATAATTTTTTCTTGGTGTTGGGATTTTTTTTCCATCTGTGTAGAATATGAACAAAGCTGTATTGCAGCTTAACTGAAAGGAAAAATGGAATAAAATTCATTGATTCAATTAGGTATAAATTTCATGTTTATAATATTATTTCATGCAGATCAATAAACAGAAAATCTTTCACTTTGCAAATTCAAAACTAAAATGTTGATCCAAAGGGAATTCAATGGGAAAAAAAAACTAAATCAAAAAGTAATAGTTTTGTCTTTTTTATAGTATCATAATAATCTATTACCGTATCATATTCGTTTTCAAAAAAAAAGTTTAAAAAATAAACCCTTTACTACCAACATATTTTCTTTTATAGTTTTCGGAAGTTGAATCGCTAATTTGGCTCAACCTTTTAACATAAATTAATCCTTAAAGTTATAAGAAAGTTTAATCAAAGTTTTTAAGTAAACACATAACAAGATGATCATAGTTTTGTATTTATTAGTTGAAATCACAAAGTTCTTTTTTATTTATCCAATTATAAAAAGAGATACTTCTGAAGAATTACGTAAACAGTTTGCTTATTCTTGTATACATCCTTTTAAATATTCATTTTTATTTTCAAACAAAAAAAAATTGTGAAAACAGGTATTAGTTCCATCTCTAACGAGAGATTTAATTGGATTTTTTAATTGCACCGACGTATTAACAATTACTTGTGGAAAGAGAAACGATGTCTTTAGTCTGCTGAGACATTTCTTACAATGAACAAAACGCAGAATACATCCTTGAAGCGTTCCACATTTCCCTCTTACTAAGATAATTATCGAAATAATCATCCAGGTTGTTCATTTAACAAAGAATCTCTTTTTTTCTAGTTATTTTCGAAGAATTTGTGGTTGAAAAAGAATACTTTTTATTCTTACTTTTAATGCATTTATCTGCCCACTTTTTCTCCACTGGTGAAAGTGCTTAGCATAAATATTTATATTTTTACTTGTTTTTTAGCCATTTAGGCTGGAATTAGTTCGTTAGTAACTTTCCACAACAAAGTAACAATAAATTACAGATACAAAAATTTTTGCTCTTCGCATCTAAGGACTTAACTTACCCTCGTTTTTTTATTTATTCATTTACCATTGTGAAGAATTATTGTATCGTAAGAAAAAAGAAAACCTTTTGGTTTTTAAGCTGAACTTTTAATTTGAACTGGTTTTTAAATTAATACTTTTTTTGTTTCGAGTTTCACAAAGACAATGAATAAATTTCTAAAATAATTTCTTCCCCCATAATTTGATGAAATAAAAATTATTTTGAATAATAATAAATAAACAGTTTGAATCTAATTAAAATTGCAAGTAAAAAAATGCCTTTTTCAAAACGTTAGTAAGAGGTTAATTTGTTTTAACTTCCTATTTGCTGTAAAAATTTAAAAATGCATGTTTTCTCTCTGTTTTTTTTTATCTAAGTATATTAACCACATTTAATAAATTTTTAATATATATATTTTATATTTAGTCAACCAGGGTAAAGTACTAAATTATCTGTAGAGCCATTTAATTTAACAAAAACGTAAAATAATGGAATGCACCGGATTATTTCAAAATTTAAAAAGCTGTTTTTGAGAACTTTCAAAAACAAAATAAATTTTATTGCATTCAGAACATTATTAAGACGTTTTATATAATAATTTATGATAAATTAGTTTTTGTTTGAAGGGTTGTATTTTGCCTTGAATCTTTGCAGTGGTGTTTAATATTTATCACGCTAAAATACCTATTAGTATTATATATTGTAATGTATTATTTTCTAAGCAAGTGTTCGTTATGAATTTGTAATGAGAGAGATATTACTCAACTATTTGAGGTAAACATTACTAGTAAATAAAAGAAGATTATATGTATATTTACCAATTTAAAATTGTATGTATATTTTACAAAGTATACTTGTGCAAGTTTTAATTGATCAAAATCCCGAAATAATAATTTTGATTTGCCGATGTTTTCCTCAATTTTTTCTTTTAATTACTGACAGTTCTCAAGAAGAAGAAAAACGGGGATTTAAATAAAGTAAAATTAGGCAATTACTGAATGGTGAATTTTTAGAAAAAGAACAAAAATTCGAAGTATGAACAACATTAAGAACCTGTAATCTGATCAATATTTCAACATAGTTTAATATTTAATAAGAAGAAATAAAATAAATCATAATTTCTACTAATAATTAACCCTTAACCGGGGAGGTGAAAAATTCGAACGTAACTAGGGATATGCGGTCTACTTGACCGCATTTTCATTACTCTCGAATCATATTTTAAAACAAAAGTATGAAATTGAAAATCAACCAATATATTCTGCAAATATTTTTGTTACTATATATATAATAAATATAAAAAAAAATTTCTAAAACTTATATAAATAAGTTTTAGAAATTTTTCAAATGTTTTATCCCCGAAAAACGCGTAAAATGTAAACGCGTTGGAACGCACATTTTCTTCTCAATTTACGTTCAATAGTAAAGAATATTCTTGAAAAAAACCTATTACTTTATACTTTTTAAATTATATTTATTTTTCCATCATATAAAAGTATATAGAAAGCAATGTAATGTAAAATTCAACATTAATATGAAAAAAAAATGAAAATGGGTAAAATTGGCCCTTTTTTTAACGATTGGGTCACTTTCGTCGAATGGTTTTCTAGACAATTTTAAATATACAGGTTTAGAACTAGTATAGAAATCAAACTATAAATTTGCTATACATTAATATATCTTATATCTCTCATGGTATATTATTGCATTTTATTAATTTTTTCAAGTTACATCGTCATTAGAACAGTTAATTACTTTTGAGCATACATGTCAGAATCAGTTGAATGGGAACTTTCATCGAAAACTCTTCTGTGCAATTAACCTTGACACTAAAATCACTTTCTGCTTCATTAAAAAACGACTGGAACATTGCTTCATAACAGAATCAGTAACTTGAGGATATTTCTGTTCTCAAGTTTTCGTGCCATCTGCTAAGCCTTGTTTATCACTAGGACACTAACGAGAAGAAGCGCTCTGAGTGACGTCGCTAAAAGAAATAATTCAGCCAACTGCTGAAATCTGTTTAAAAAGTGCGGGTGTATTGAAGGTCACGAAATAGAAAACTACAAGATAAATCTATTCAATTGAGCTAAAAATAGAATAGGGTGATATCCATCTCTAGCGGTCTCACAGACCACACGTCCCCAGTTAAGAATCAAAGGGAATATATGTTTTTAGGAGTTCTACTCGGCTGTTCTACTTTTTAGGTGTTCTAGAGATTCCAAAATTAATATACCGCATTCTCTATTTCATATTCAATGCGAAAATTTTCTTCAAAATATTAGAAGTGTACTTTGAAACTTACATTTTCACTTTTTATTTTTGAACTACTTATTAATTTAATTAATAATTGAAAATTACGTACAATTTTCTTATTTTCCCATAATAACTTATGTAAATCATAGCGCGAAGGTGATTTGACTTTTTTACAAGGAAAGTTGTGTTTTTTATAGGAAAATTTTTTAAATGATATCAATATAATTGCTGTATGGTGTTGCACTCATCAACAACTACTTTTTTGTGATGTTCAAAATAACATAGATTTATAGGTTTTTTTTGCTTTAAATTTATCAGTTTTGTTAAATTTACTCATAATTCATATTAATTAAAATAAGTAGCAAGAAAAAACTCTTTATTATGCTATAAAGAGTTCATTTTACTTATATTGTTTATATAAATTAATTTTTTCATTTGAATTGGGTTTTTTTGAGAAATTTCGCTTATAATCATTCTTAATAAAATTTTTATTCTCTAATATTGCTACGATTTTATTTTTATATTCTTCTACAAATATATAATTAAACAAATTAATGTAGAATTTTGCCGTTGAATGAATAATAAATTATATAACTATGTAGGGATGAATTTTCTGAAAATATCATAAAAACATTCATCTATTTGTATTAAATATGATGCAAAATTTATTAAACGAAATTATATCAGCTGAAGACCAAAAATGTTTTGAAATTTTGACATAAAATAATTAAATGAATAGAAATGAGATGCAGCTGTTGGTGAGTTCAAATCAATAATAATTCACAATCAAATGCCTTACTTTAAATTCGTATTTAGGTATAGTATGACAGTGAACGTTTGATCCATTATCTGTTATTCCCAAACCATCTTATGATTCAAATTCGAAATTGAACTAATTAGCACAGTTTTACTAATTTAGTTCCGTCTTGATGAGGTTACTCGATATCCATTTGCAAGTTCCTCCTCTCGCATTCTAAGTTTATTACTATTTCACGATATCTCGCATGAGCTGTGAATAGTTACACTTGCGTGATGATTAATTAGATTCAGCTCCAGAATTCTCTTTAGTAAGATGAAATGTGATTGATTAACGAAATCCTTGAATTAGTTTTGCAACCAAAGTACAATGCACTAAAGGTAAAAATGACTCGCATGTTGTAAGTTGCATGTAATAATTAATTATGATTATTATTTTAAAGTGGAATTATATCAAATGAAGGGGACAAAATATTTAAACAAGTGATGTTTATAGGTTGAGCTTGCAGGGAAATGAGATTACTAACTGAAAAGGAAAAAAAAACTAAATTACTTGGTTAACATCTGAATGACATGTATAAGCATAAAAACATTGTACAGTCAGAAATCTGGTCTAGGTCCTGTATTTTAATTTCCGTCTTGAGAACTTGCTGCATAAAAGGGTATTGAATGAAGCTCTATTGTACCATTCCTCCTGGAGACTTGTTTCTGACTTTTTTTTCTGCCGTGAGATAGTCAGTAAGCATGCGGTGATTTAATGAATTGGGGATCCTATTCCCCCACAGCTACAGCAAGAAGATTTGACCAAATGGAATTTGTGTAGGTTTGTAGGAAAGGATCCGTGTGAAGTGACTCTTATCTACAAATGAACTAACAAAACTATTAAATAAAAAGGCCATGAATGCACTTTGTTTAACGTGTTGTTTGGAAAAATCTGATATATTACAGTATTCATTTTATAGTTTATCTACTTTTGAACTTACGTTTTCGGGATGTCATTGTAAATGTAAGAGCAGAGAGAAAAAGCCAATAATAGTTAGCAAAAATATGCTTTTTATTGTGTAAAATTGCAGTTTATTAGGGAACATACCTTTATAAATAAACTTAAAACGGAAAAAATATTAAATATAAGTACCTAAGTAAAAAACGAAAGCTGGAAGTGCTACCCGAACCATGGGCCTACAACAGATGTTGTTTCAATTATTATATTGCATTACACATATTTCGAAGTGGAAGCTGATTATACGTATTTTTATAATTTTTGGTGTATGTGAATGTAAAATCATGGTTTTTTTTGTAAAAGCATCTATATAGATAAGTTTGGGAAGCAAAATTTTATTATTTTATCTAAAACGTTCGAGTCTTTTACGAGATACCTGATATTTATACACACATACAAGAGTTGAGCATATAAAATGTTATAAGATGAAAGTTATATAAATTGTAAAATGAAACTAGTTATAAAATTTAGTAAAATTTTTCAATCTATTAGTTGTTATTATAGTTGAGTTTTACGTTGATAATTTTTAGAAAAAAAGGAAATCTAAAAGATATATTTTTATTTTTATGTTAAGTTACACTTTTCGTTTCATAGATAAACTAAACATTTTCTAACTTTCATTACTTTTTAAAATAATAACATTTTTTGTAAATAAGATTCTGAAAACTAAATAAAAGCATCTTATTTATGAAAAAGTATATTATATCAATTCTTTAAAGAATAATTCTAAGATTTATAAACCTTATTTCGTTTGTTTTTCAACTGTTGTACAATGGATTTTTTTTTTTAATTCCGAGATTTCTGTTTGGATGCATTTTAATTCTAAAATAAATGAAACTAATTATCTCGTTTTCAGTGCATTGAGATTCAACTTCATTGAATTTCGCCACTTTTTATGCCGTTGCTAATGGAAATACCATAGGTCAAAATACGTAATTCAAAATATGAAATGCAAAGTTAACAAAAGAAAGAGGAGATTATAAAACAAAAGAATCTCAAATCTAATAATTATTAATTAATGTGTTTATAAAATACTTTGTAATTGCCCTCAAATCCAGATGTTTTCTTTGGTAACAGAAATTGAATATCCTCTTTTAAATCGAAACTAGATTATTTTTGGTTCATCGTCGAAGTTTGTATTATCCCCAAAATATTGATCTGAGAACAAAAAAAAATGTTTCAATGGCCTTTTTCGAAAATTCATTTAATTTATTAGGCATTGCGAGCCGCTTATGAGAAAATTAATTATATATTGAATAGCTTCAAATGATTTCTTACTTCTTTTTATTATATATATTTTCAAAGTAACAGACTTTAACATGGGTTTAATTAATGATTCAGTAAAAATATTAATTTCATTTTTCTAAAGAAATAAATTTCTAATTTGTTTCTTTCTTAAGATTTAATTTTACAGTTTTGAATTTTAATGAAATATTGTAAGAGAACTCTTAACTGAGAGGTATTTTTTTAAATATTCTAAATTTATTTCGTCTTGCTAAGGAATTATTATATAAAAAATTTAATAAGAAATGAAGATGGTTTATGAAATATTCATTTATATAAGCAAAAATAAAAATAAAAGTTTTAATTAAATATACAACATTAAAATAAAAGTTTTAACTAAATATACAGCGTTAAAATAATTCTTCACTTTTTGAAGAGCGAATTTAAATGTGTGCAATTTATTATATTTTTCAAGAAATGCTTTGAATTTTTGGATTTAGGTAGCCATGCTCACTTTATTGAAAAATAAATTCTTAACATCTGTGTCTGCTGATAATTGTAAAATTAAATATGTATATAGAAAAAAAATGTATCTATATAAGTATTAACAAATATTTATTTATCGAAATAAACGAAAAATATTTATTAATCAGCTGTCGAGCTTATAACATTTAAAAGCTTTAAAATGTTCAATTTTAATTTTATTTAACTTTTTGAGACCAATATTTATTAATTATGGTTGTTAAAAACGTAAATTATCTTCAGTAAAAGAATAGTAAATATTTCAATTAAAATTTAAAAGCTTTTAGTCTACTCAATTTTTTTTCAAAAACCAAACATATTCTAACTTGAAATTATGCACTGCAAATTACTATTTATTACTCTTTAACAAGTGTTAAAGAGTAATAATATTATTTCAAAGCTGTGAAAAAGCGCAACCATTAAATAAAATTAAATACTATCATGAAATATATTTATTATCAAGAAAAACCACTAAAGTTTTATGACATTTAAATTTATTTTACTTATTTAGAATTGTTAAGAGAAAAAATAATTACTTAAGGCAGAAAAAAGTGAATGTTTTATTTTAATTTCTTAGTTTATTTAAAATTTAAAGAGGCTCTTTTTCAGCAACTAGTTAATTCATCTGTATTATATTGTAGCTACAAAAAATTTCACTCACACATTTTGAAGAACTTTATCTCAGTCATTTCATGAGTAATTAATTTTAACTTCCCCTCTGGATAGACATATAATTCACACTATTTTAGAAACCTTTGTAAAACAGGGCTCATTTTGTCCAGACTTTCTGTTTACATCTTGATATACACCATTATATCAAGGAAAAGAGTTGAAATAGTTAATAATTTTAACACTAACTTTTGAAGTTAAATCTTAAATGTAAATATAGCGAAGAGATAAAAATTATATTTAAAACATAGTTTATAATGAAACTCCTAAGGCACGTGGAAATAAATTTTACTTTATGTCTTTTTCATAAAAAAAATGAAAAAAAAATGGAATGATATATAATAATGGAAACATTCTATGCTTTACTTTAGCATTGATTATGTTGCTCAAATATGCTCAAGATATCAATAAAAATTGCTATATATTTCATTGAAATAATAATTTAACATAGATGATGTCAATAAAACCCTGCAAATGATTGCAAAAGGAAGCATTATCTACTATATTTTAAATTATGAGAATTAATAAGTTTTTATAGACAAAGAAAAAAGACACATATAAATAAAAATTGTAGATAAATATGATATAATGTAATATTATGAATTTTTAAGAATCATTTAATAATGTTTAAGCACTGGAATCTATTATTCATCAAATACAAGAAGCTCACTCTTAAAATAAGTGATGAGAGAAAAACAAGAAATTTTTCAAAAGCAATTAATGTTAAAATGTCCAGAAAAAACTTAGCTTCATCTACTGCGTTTTACTAAATGAGGTTTAACACATTTTTATTTGTAAAGAAAAAAATAGAAGAGTAACTAAAAATTCGAAAAATGAAAACCACTTCACTCACAAAATTAGAGAAATTTTTGAAAAATACCTGAAACATTGAGATTTAGAATATAATTTATCTTTTGAATAAATCCGTTACTTCTTTTTAAAAAAAAACATAAATATATCTTTAGAAACCTCTGAAATTCTTTAAAATTCAATTCAAAAACAAAGAGATATTTTTTTTTAAATGCTTAGTAAAAAATTGAAAAAACAGTTGATAAAATATAATATTATAGATGAATTTCCGAGAACCATCTAATAACGTTACTATTAATTAAATCTATTACTCAGTGAAAACCGAAAGCTCACGCATAAAATTAAAGTTACAAGAAAAATTAGAAATTTCTGAAAAGCAATTAGTGCTAAAGGGACCAGAGAAAAGTTAGCATCATTTACTATATTTTACATAATGATAACTAATAAATCTTTAAATACAAATAAAGAAGAGACGATTAACTAGAAATTGGTGAAACAAATCATAAGTTAATTCGTAAAATTAGAGAAATTTCTGGAAAACACTTGAAACATTTGATGTCTAAAATATAATTTATTTTTGGAATAAATCAAGAGTCACTTTTATGTTAGAAACATTAATCTGCCATTAGAAACTGCTGCAATTCTTTAAAAATCGTTTCAAAAACAAAGTAATTATTATAAAAAATATGCTTTTAAAAATATTTTTTCCTTTTGATATAAAAATATAAGTAGCGCTTTATCTTTAGGTATTAAATAAAGGCTGAAATTATTTTAAAAGAAATTATAATGAAAAAAAAAAGTATTCAAAATAATAAGCATCGACAGAAAATACAATTATTTCTTTTGTGTTCTATTTTCAGGAAGCACTTTTTAGTAGGTAAATCCCTAAAAAAGTTTTCAATAATAATACGATCTTTTCTTCTCGAAAAGTAACAAAATTCAATTTTACGAAGCGTAAAGGCATTTAGTACATTTTTTTTTCTTAAAGTGTTTCAAAAAGAGGAACTCATAATTATTAAATACGTTCTCACTAACGGGACAAAAGAAAAATGACAATTCCAAATTTCGTGATTTTACATTTTTCCATGCAGTTGAGTGAAATAAAAGGCGACCAGTGAATAATTTCCTCTGAACTCGACACAAATTTTCTTTTAAGAAACATTTATCATTAAAAGTCGGGTTTGTACAATGAATGTGCCAACTTCATTCCTTCCTGACAAATAAGGAAGCTAAGTGAAAATATCATAAAGAAGAAAATGGGAGTCAGTTGAAAATCACAAAAAAGGGGAAAAGGAAATAGTAAAAAAAGAGAAAAACATAGGAAGAAAGGATTTTAAAAATAAAAGAAAGTCCTTCTTCTTCCAAAGCTACATAACAAATTTGAACACTTAAAGAACGCGCAGTGCATTGTAGTACAACCAGAGAGTTGAAAACTTTCAACCATTTTTTATTTTTTATTTTCCAGTTGTTGTGATGATTTTTCCCCTCCGTTTTCCCTTTTTACGTTTTTATCTTTTGACATAGAAGCCAGAACGTTTTAAAGCAGCCCGCGAACATTATCACCTAGATGATGGGAAGAAAAGCGCAATCGAGGCTCCCTAAAGATAAAAAAAATAATGATAAAAATATAAAAAAGGGTAAACAATGGCCTCAGAATTTGACTGGCGAAATGCCATAGCCCCGAATGTATGAATGGAGTCTTGGAGCTGCTTCTGCGACTTTTTACTGTTTGGAATATTTTTTAGGTTTTTCTTAATAACCTTTTTCACTGCTCCCATATAAGAAGAATATTGCATTTTTTTATCCCTACATGTAATTCCTTACTTATTTATTACTAATAATTAGTTAAATTTACTTGGTATTCACTAAATTCAATGGAATTCACTTGTCTTCTAGAAATGTAAGCATCCATTACATAGATTTAATATGATC
>JAPMOQ010001205.1:108669-146426 GCA_026543055.1 Argiope trifasciata | reverse complement strand
CTCCAGCCATAGATTCTAATTTTTCCATAGATTTATTATTCCTTAGACAAAACAATTTAATTATGGATAATCATGAGTTCGTTACATGTATATTTACATGTTATATAATGTTTATATATGTTATATATTTACATGTTATATTACATGTAAATATATAACATATTTACATGTTATTTATACATGTTATATATTTACATGTTTATATTTACATGTTACATGTAATATTTATTATATCATTTTCTAATTTTTCCATTCACGATGAATATTATACTTCTCTCCGTTTGTAAGATTTCGTAATCATGTGATCTCCCAAGATTCCAGAATCCCCTTACAAAGCGGAATGGTATATCTCATTAGGTAAATTCTTATCTTTAAGATATCTTTTATTTTATCTTCTTATTTAGCTTCCCTTATGATCTATGCAATGGTAAATAAAGGCAATGCTCCTAAGGTAAAGTAATGATTAAATCACAAGTAATAGCTTTATTTTATAAGAATATTTTTCCCATTTTTTTTTCTTTTAATTTTATAGGCATAATATATTTAGAGTATTTTTGATGTCATATTTTATTGCTTCTATATGTAATGGGTAATATGATTTTTATTTCTTCGTATGATTTCTTATCTAGTAATTATATTTTCTAACGTAACTATATATTTTTGTTAATGCCCATTAACTATTTTCAATATTTACTCTTATTAACTGTGCATGATCTGACACCTACCTGCTTCAGAGGGCAAAAAAATCATCGAAATAACATTGGATTTTGTAAAAATTACATGTATTAATAAAAATTCTTTGATTTAAAATTACATGGTGGTATAAAGTTGCTGCTTATTAAATAAATAAATGATATGATTTTAATATAATTAAAATGAGAAAACTCTAAAATAGAAGCCATAATTTAAAAAAAAAAATGGAACAAAGCAGTTTCAAAAATATTAATAAATTCAATGAATTAAATTTTAAAATGAAATAGAAAATCTTATTTGAAGTTATTTGCTTTTTACTCTGTAAAATGAACTATATTCAACATTTTTCTGTTAGATTTTTTACTCATTAATGATCTTATAAATGCTCATTAAATCTACTCCGTATTTTTACATTGTTACCTGTGTTTTTATGTATATCAGTAATGCCATTTCCTTTCTGAAATCAATAAAGATAACAGATTAAGACAATGGAACAATTCAAATTTTAGGTAAATATCCTTATAAGAATTTTAATCCGGAATCTAAAAATTCTAGTAGAGTGGTTTTTATGGAAAATAGTCTAACAGTTTCAATTAAAAAATGAGTCTTTTTATTCATCAAAGAACATTAAAAAAGCAAAACTCAATTGAAGTGTGCATAAGACTAGCACTTGTAACTACCATCAGATCACAATTCCCTCATAAACAGCAATAACAGCCCAAACATCTTAGAGTGAACTCCACTGGAGAAAGACTGCGCACGACTAATTTGCGCATCTCGTACTTATCTCCCTTGATTTCTCTCTTTATCTAAACTGACTTGACTGCCGGCTCATGATTTACTCAGTTTCGACTCCGTTTTTTTAAAAAAAATAATGTAATGATAAAACAAAGAAAGATCAGTTGAGCTCGCTCCATAATACACTTATAATCAATGTAAATTCTGGAAACCTTTATTCTGTCATCACATTCTTATCAAAAGGTCATCAAATTTGTCGCTTAGACCGGGGTCATTCATAAATATCTCTTCAAAATCTATTAGAGCTACCCACAAAACCATTTTTCTTACTATTTGTACCACGTTCCCTGTGAAGCAATAATGCAAATTCAGAAGAATAAAAAAATACTGTTGATAAAAACACGGAACGAAAATTGTTTTGGAATTTAAAATTCTTTTCACTTTCTAGCAGTAGTTTGAACTCCTTAGTTACGTTATATTTTCAACATTTACGTTATTTATCTATCACATTTAATAAGATATAAGATATCATTTTTCTTTAATTTCTTCCATGCGGATTTAAAAGAGCCACACAACAGAAGGTTCAGGGTAGAGATAAAAAATTCATTGTGTCTCATTTCAAATTCGTGAAAATACTTTCTTATAGATATAATAGAAACGTATATATATTTTAAATTCGTGATTGATAAAACTATTTATGAAGTCATAATAGATCTGCATTTAATTCCAATATTCCATTTATTGCAGTTTCATCAAAATTCCGTCTATCTACAATATGTGAAGTTACGAGTATTAGAGTCGCAGATAGTGAATACTGCTGTTTTTGTGTATTGAAATTATTAGAGTATTAGAAGTTAACAATTGTGTCAGATATTTTGATATTAATAATTGAAAATACTTTAATATTTGAAACATTTTATGAAATCATATACTACCAACCAAGTTATCTTCTGTTTGTCTTTAATTAAGGATCTATTTTCTATTACTTTTCTTCATCCATAAATACTTAGAAACATGAAGTTATTTTGCTTTCATATTTTTGGTGCATGGAGAAACATGCACAGAGACAAAATAGATAAAATATTTTTTAACTAAAGTGTAAAAACAATTATTAAAAAATATTTATTTAATATTTATTAACAAGAATTTTAAATAAATTCTCAAAGTTAATATACAATTTTCTTTTGTGTAAAACATTTTCCTTTGTATTTATAGGACTAAATTCTCAGAAGCCCTTTTACATAAGTTTGTTCACTCTAGAAAATAAACTAAACTCTGTCTGCAACTTGTATTTCATCTGTAGAAGTTGTGTGACTCTTATTTCCCAGATGTGTCATGTATTTTATTATTCCTGATGTATCTACCTACGTCCTTATCTGAAATGCTGTCTCTAAAGAAGCAGAATTGCCCAATTTCAAAGAAATTGCGTTTTTTGTCGCATCCTAACAACGTATCTGGGGCTTATAGGATACCGTTATCGTCACGGGTGTGGAGATTTGAAAGAAATATGTGAATTCAAGAGCGCTGCTATCCGAACTATTATTTAAGCTTTCTTTTTTTTTACCGGGAGAGAAAGTTTCGTTGATGTTCTTGCAACAAAATAGATGTTCATGTTTCCTACGCATGTAACGATTCAGAAATGTCAGCAAGGCCAAACGTAGAATAGTGAAATGCCGAGCACAAAATTAAATTTTAAGTGTGAATGCATTGCTTTATCAGCAAAACTTGCTTTCACTTCCAATAGGAAATAGTCATCTGTTCACACATTTGAAAATCATTTAATAAGAATTAATTTTTAAAAAAGCTAATTAATGAATTTTGAAAGGTAATTAATAATATTTGTTATAAAAAAATTCGGGCTGATTCAATGTTCAATTTTACTTAAAGATGGATGTTTTGAATATTAATCTTCCAACGGGCATGGCCATCATACCAACATGAAAGGTCGCGCGTATTTCTCACATAGGCTATAGTAAAATGTAAATTTTCAAAAGCGTAACTATTAAAATTATACTGATAATAGCTTATGATTAATAATTACAATTACTTTAAACATTTTTTGCTTAAAAAATATAAACATAGAAAAATATAAACATAATTGCAAAAACAATATAAAAGGATCACAGGTTAACTGAATTGATTTAAAAATAATGTAAATGAAATTGTCGATATTTATAAAGTAACTGTACCGAACAACTTGCATGTAAAATACAGAAGTGCAAAAACACAGAATTTATGCATATAAAGGAAAAAGTAATTAAAAAATAGATATGAAAAAAAAATAAAAGAGGGTCATTGTTATCTCATTGCAGCGTTGTAATTTGAGCAGATGTGTTTAATGTGCTCCAAACATATAAATTTCTGTCAAATCTCACAACTGAACCTCGCGATTCTGGTCCACCTTTTCTTTTTGGCAGGGTTTTTTCCCTGACGTCGCATCTTCCTCTTCTTCAATACCTTGTTTGGCTTTTCTCTTTAGCACCTTTAATTTTAGTTCATTTTTTAGAGACGTGGGTGTCGTTTTTCAACATTTTCTTTCGTAAGTACATTTGCCAACTTTCACCAGTCTAAAACAATACGGATTTATTTGCAAAATCATAAAAATTCAGATGTGACAAAAACTTACATGGACCGTCGCGCGTATCTCTAAAATACAAATATCTGATCGGCAGAAACCTATTAAAGTCACAAACTTACTACGACAACTGAAAGTAGGTCAAAGGGAAGGGGTCAAATAGCCAATGACAGGCATTCCCAGTGCCACCAGATCTAAAATTATAAAACGAAATTCGTTTCTAGTGTATCTCTCGCATACACCCATCAGGTATTTAGCATTTTTAGAGGTTAATTACTTAGGTAGAGGGTTTGTATGGGATCGCCATTGCTATTTCACAGTGAAGCACTATAGAAATAAGCAAAGAATGAAAGCATTTTTGTTTCTTTTGATTAATTGTTCTGGGTAACAAAGTATTGAGGAGAAATATGGATTTCCATTATGCTATTAAGTTTGTTTGAAGGCCAATTACATTTTGGCTAGCTTTCTTCTTTTTTATTCATTGATACATGTTGAAAAACATAACAGAAAAATACAGAAACAAATATAATTTTATATTACTTGTAATTATTTTTTTTTGCCTTTTTAAAATTTATAAATTAGCTGACGTGTAAAATTTTGTACAGAACATTCAATTGACAGATTTATTAATCTGAATATAATTCGTATTCTCCAAACATATAAGGGGAAAAGCCCAATTCATAGATCATATATTAAAAGAGCTTTATTATGGTATGTTTACGGAATGTTTTAATGTTATGTTAATTTTTAATGATTTTATCATTTAAAAAATAAAATAATTAATAATTAATTAATTTTTGAAAATTGAAGGAAACAAATAACTTTCTTTTGAATAATAAGAACATCGATTACTCATTTAACATTTGAGGTTAATTATTTCAGTGGATGCAATTTCCTGTGAATCACTACAGTATTATCCAAAAATGCAAGCATTTTATGCGTCTTTTGATTAATTGTTCTGCATAACAATGTATTGAGGAGAAGTATAAATTGCCATTAAGTTATCAGAATTGTTTAGAGAATAATTATATTTGTGAGTGGCTTCTACATTATTATTCATTGACACTTTTTGAGAAGAGTAGCAGTTATATGCAAAAATGAAAATAACATTATAGTACTTGTGATGAATTTTTCCTGCAGTTTTCTAATTTGAAAATAACAAGACTTGTATTATTTTATGCAAAACATTGTATTGACCAATTTATTAATGTGAACATATAATTCATATATTTAGCTCTTATAAGAGGAAAAGTCATATTCATAGCTTATATATACAATGAGCTTATATGTTTTTGGAATTCTTGTAAGTGTAGATTTTCACCAACTACTGAAACGAATGACACAACTAAAGATATTAAATAAAATTAGAGCTATGCAAAGTTGTTTTATTTCATAATTCTATATTCTATGTCGAATAAAACAGAAAGCCTGCTTTCTAGAAAAAAATTATAGCCATAGGAAGTCATGCTGGGAGAATATAAGTAAGGTTGATTGAGAATTGTCCTTTTCACCCCAAATTATCAAACAAAGTACTCTATTTTTAACTAATTTCTTATAAAAAAAGTTTCATCCAGAGTAAATAAAAAATATAGTGAATTGGAATTAAAACGAAAACGTATATAATACATTAATTCACGGCAGATTCCATAGAGATAGAAGGATTGATTCGACTGAGACTGGCTGGAATTGAAACTTGCGTTACTGAACATTTTCATTCTTCCTATGATAAAACATTGGGCCTGCGCTTGCTCTAGATGTCATCGGTTCCATGGATTCCCCTTCACAAAGATTACTTATTTTTTTCTCTTTTGTTTAATCATGCTTCTACTTTATTTCTTTTATTATTTGAAAAATGTATTTGCAGTTTCTAAATTTAGCTCATTCCATCTAACAGCTTTCATTAACGAACTTCTCTACTTTTATATTCTTTTAACGTTATCTTCCTGCTTTTCTTTTCTTTCAAATATGGTATTTAAATTTTCCCACTTTCATTCGCTTCATCTCTTCACCTCCCTATTTGCAAAATGTCAGCTGTGGTTTCTTGCCAACGTTGGCTCACTTTTGGTAATCAGTTAAAAATAATTTAACAACATAATTCAAAATATTAAATATACATTATTGTTGTATATTTTATTGTAAGCGGTGGGCGATGAAAATTATGATTGAAAATTGGACCGAGAATAATAATAGATTGAGAAACGATGAAGGGACATGAAAAGAAATAATTGCTAAAATTTCCTCATTAAACAATATACTTTCCATAACATTATTATTAATTCCAATTTTAATATGAATTTTCATTTTTGATTAAAATGTCATTTCATTAACTCAAAATCATAATTTTATTATATTTCTGATTCAATTTAAATAATTAGTATAATTAAATAAAAAACATATATATTTTCTGAAAACCAACTGAAATTCGGTAATTTTTAATTAAATATCATTTTAACAATATCCTAAGAAATGATAAAATGTTCTTATTAATAATCCACAAAAAATTGTTACATGTAGAATTAAATTTCCTGAAATAAAAAAATGGGAAGGTAGTGTATTAGTACGTTTTCTACACGTGTCTACACGTTTTCATGTAAAAATCACTGGGAAATTCATTAAATGAATATTCTATAATGAACTAAAATGTGGGTGACTTTTTTTTCAAATATAAGTGCATTATTGTTAGCATACATGCATAAAAAATTTCACATTTTTTAAGACAGGGATTCATAGGATTATTTTCGATTGAAATACGTATTAATTATTATTTTTAAATTTCTGACTTCTTTTTAGAGAACTCTAGTCATAGATTTTTTTAAATAAAAGATACTGATTGAATTTGTTTCCAGTATTGTTTAAAAATAATTATAAATTCTCTTTCAAATTCTGGTATGTTCTTAGTAAGATCACGCAAACCTTGATAAAGAGAAGAAATACGCTGCAACAAAAATTCAAAAGCATTGATATGAAATCAAAGAAATAAGTTATTCATTTATTTTTGTTCTTGTCAAATATTATTGTGTAATACAGAAAGCATTTCTTCCTTTAGAATTTAAAATTAGATTTTATGAAATAAATGTGCCAAACTGCATTTAAGAAACGTATAATCTTAAAATGAAAGAGCGTGTTTTAGCATGTCTTGCACTTTTGTAATAAAATTAAATCACATGGTTTAAATATTAATGCCTTGCAAGTCCATAAACTTTCATAATAAGAACGCATCGTGTGAAACGAAATGTAAAGTCAATCCGGGAATTTAGAAAAAATGTATATATGGGAATTTCTAAAGTTCGATTTCACAGAGAGAAGAATCTAGAATTTTCATAGCCATCTGAATTTGCAAATCGATACCCAGTTGAAAAGAATTACTGCAAAGCATATTGTCAAGTATTACAGTTTAAAAAAGATAATATTTACTTACAAATAAAATAACCAGGATTTTTATAATTAGATGAAACACCTAACCAACAAAAATGAATTATCAGTTAAATAGCTAATAAATAGCTATCTAGGAATCACAAAAGATAAGGAAATAAATTAAAAGGTATATATATTCAAGAGAAAGCCTGTGCGTTTGTAATCTGATATGAGCAGTCGGCAGCTTGGTCCGACGGGAGAACTATACTTTAAAATGAAATTTTGTAAGTGATATTAGTAAGGTTTAGGTGGTTATTTAAAAATTTGAAAACGTATTGGGTAGAACAAGATTTCAATGTCAAGCAGACAAAAAATGATGATCGGCCCATGTGTAATCTCAAAAAAAAATGTGACACAATTACTAGAGAAGAATATGAACACATATATTTTGCATGTGATAATCAATGCCAGAAGATAAATTTAATGTCTTATCAATGCTTCAAAAACTTTTGTTTATACGATGAAGTGGTTGGTTGTTGAAGTTTTGGTTGTACTATTTCAGTGCAAAACATACGAATGGGAATTTTTGGTGAAATTATTTCTGAAAGTTTTACAAAAAAGGATCAGTAATTGGGTAATTCTCATCCCGATTCACCATGCTTGGGTTCTCGCAAGAGTTACTTCATATTAATTACTATACTATTTAAATTTGCACATCAATATCATGTTGAAAAGAATTACTGTAAAACATATTGACAGATAATTTAAATAATTTTTTCTTGAAAAAGTGAGGTCAGCTATAAAAGGTAATGTGAACAAAGTAAGAAAAAATATTTTAAAATATACATAGGCTTACCATTATCAACGTTTTATTCAGTTTGGAAGGGCATCCTATACATTTTTTAAATCCAAATATTATTTATTTATAATGATTCAAATCAACGTAAAATTCAATCTACATATTCCTTCATGAAATATAGTGAGGAATGACTTTACATCATCAACTTTATGACTAACATTATTCGAGTAATTCTTAAACGTAATGATAATAAAAGAGAGGTTTCATTCGCTCTTTCCATTCCAAGTAATAAGACGTTTGACCACTTAATATTTGTAGATCACAATAACTATTCATGAAACTAGAAGACGATAAGACTTTAAGTTTTCACAATAGTATGTTTCCCCCATCACTTACTTGCTGAATTTTCGAAAGTATGAATTTACGCAGTCTTTATGTTTGTATGCTAAAACGTTGTAATATAGTTGACGTTTATCGAAAACCATACAAATCTAATTATCTATTTTGAGGATCCAAGAATCTCTTAAGAAATCAAATATAAGTGAATGTATAAACATGTGGGTTTGAGTATTAATCTCAAAACCAGTAATGATGAGGATTTGATAGTTTTAAATATCGTTTAATTAACAAGTAAAGGGACTGGTACAAGATTTAAAATAATGAAAAGGTAAAGTAGGATACCTTTTACACAAATAAAACCACCACAACATCACTACATCTTAAAGCCTTCTTCCTTTTTGTCTGGGGCGAAGTCTTCCTACTCTCTCAGTCTGGCTGAGGAAGCGAGAGCCATTACGTCACCATCAGACTTGTTACCATCGCTTAGGACTAAATATATTCCACATAAGTTATATTTTTTTATCTCAATAAAACTAATAATTCAGAGTATGTGGAAGCTGTTGTATTAAGGGATGTATTTTTTATTATGTATTCTACATAATACTTACATCTATCAAATAATGAAGGATAAAGCAATGGTAGATGTGAAGTAAATGTTTTTTTTCTGATCTTATTATATGATGATGGATTTAATAATCATAATAAACAAAAACATAGATAGCAAGTGCAATATTTTATATCTACATGCACCTTGATGCTTTTCCAATTGATATTCATGCTAGGATAACCAAATCTACAAAATAAGATTTCGTTTTCTGACAAAGTTTATCGTTGAAGATAGTAATACATGTTTTTAAGGGTATGCCAAAATATAATGTAAATGAGATTATTATATTGTAGAAATTAGAAGTTTTAAAAATTCAGATGATAAGTAATTAATTTTAATAAAAGTAAAGTTAGAAATTTTGGCTTAAAACTGACCAATGTGTTTGAAAAAATGTATAAACTTTATAATAAATATAATATTGAATAGCTACAAAATGCATGTTTTTTAAAAATACATACATTATTTTTAATTGTGATTTGTGATTAATTGTGAATTGTGATTTTCCACTATTATTATACCCATGGCTCGTAAAATTTATTATAAAAAATCTAAGGTGTAAAATAATATATTTTGGATATTAAAAAACGTAATTTTAGTATCTGAAACACAAAACATTTTTCTTTGGATTATCTTAAAAAAAATATCCTTTAAAAGCTAATAATTATCAACATTTTCAGTGTTAATAACTCTGATTTACAATTATATAATCAATAAACAATCAGGTATTTCCTGGCCCTTTGAAACAAACATGGAAAATCCATTTTAGTAACAATAACGAGACCAAAATGTTTAGATTTCAATTCCTTTTAAATCCGTATCACCTGTTATCGCTCCATGAGATTCTGCCGGGCATTGTGCATGCAGTTGGATCCGATGTAAAGGATTTAAGGGTCTTCTCGGGCACATATTTCAACGATTTCCTTTTGCTTTCCATCCAATTTGTGTTGAATGTTCGAGGCAGACAACCGATAACATAGGAAATGCTTGTGACAATCCGCTTGTGAAGAAACCTCAAATATGCATGGTTGAATATCGAGATTCTTACTTTCGTGGTCAAATAAGTTTTGCATGAGTGATATTTGCATTCCACACAGAGAATATTTGGAATATATATTTTATCTCTTTTTAAAACCTCTTGATGGTTCAGGAAATATATCCAGAGAATTGCTTTATATTTGTTCTTTCAATTGATGAATTTGTTTTTATTAAACAAATCGTTTGTATCGCATTTAATAAAAAAAGAAAAGAAAAAATATTTCAATCAATATTTCTTAAGAAATCAGAATTGTAGTTCGATAATTTTAGTCCGTCCACCTATATTGTCATCGATTTCAATGCGTATTATTTTAGTTAAATGAGTGACATTATTGAAATGATTCATAAAAAAATTAAATACCTGTAAACATACTAAAAAACTGATTTGTAGATATGTTTATAATTTTAATATTATGAATTATTATTTTTTTTAAAAATACAAATTTGTTATTTTGATATGGGATATTTTTCCTTAAAGGAATAATTTTTCATTAAGAATGCATATCAAAATATTTTTTTTCAATTGCTCGCAGGTTAAATTTATTTTTAAGTAATAAAAAATCTTTTTAAAAGCATAATTGTTGGGAAAGCTTTTAAAAATTCTGCATATATTAGAGAACTAATGTATATAAAACTGTTAAAAACTGTTTCTGTTCTGCTCAGTATAAAGTATTTTCAGTAGAGTTTATCCTTCTACATCAAGATGAATGTAAACAATATATCTTTGAGATATTACAATTCTTTGTTAGCCATTAATATAATTTGCTAAAAGCAGCGAAAATGTTTACTGCAACACATAATTTTTGTAGTAACTAGAGAATGAGTAGTGTAATATAATAGTGTTTGAGATACCAATTAAAGACCTACAAAAATAAATTATATGGAGATAAAGGTCTTTTTCTCTTTGTCTTATCTTTAATATTTGATTTTGACATTACACAGTTTTTCAGAAAGAAAAAAAAAATTAAGTTTGTAAGTTTATTTTTTGGTTTCTGAAAGATATATAAATTTTAAATATTGTTGTTCATTAGCATTTGTTAAGGATTTAATAATTTTTTCTTATATATCCTGTTTGATACAAAATTACATAAATGATGTGTATCAGCTCTCTTTCACACACAACATCTGGAAAAAAATCTAAATCGAATTATTTTAAGAAAAGCTCCTATCGACAATTAAACTGTTAAAATATTTGTACATTTTAGTAATTGAAGAACCAAATCCCTTCACAGAAAACCATAAACTAATGAGTTATTGAATTCAGTTATGATGCTACATTGTATGGCTGTATTAGAAATAATCTTAGAACATGAATCCACTTTATCTATTGAAACTCAGGTAAAGATATAATTAAGGGCCATTCATTATTTAAATACTCAGACAGTACATGATTTAAATAGTGTCAATGATTTAAATATTCAGTATCCAAACAAACTTTTGGCATACATCAGGAATGTATTCCAAATAAACAAATTTAATTGGGAATGTTTATACCTAAAAAACTACATTATCTATTTACTATCGCTATTTAACTTCTTACAACATATATGTATGAAAAAGAAGTTTCTTTTCTCCATGTAGCAACGTTTTAGTAAAAAATTTCAATTCAATCAATTCAAATGTTTGCAAAAAAATGTCGTTTGGAGCTGTATGATTCGTTAAAAATATTCCTTCAAATTTCATGCTTTCCTTATGATTTGTCTGTAAATATTTTTTTATATACATAAAAATATTTTATTATAACTTTTATTATATATAAAAAAACTTTAATGTATAATACATTTTTTTCGGATTATTTATTTGTTTAAAGACAAAAAATATGCTTTAAACGTTGTTTATTGATATCCGTTATCCTTGTACGGATAAGTTTTGTTAGTTAATAAATATGGATTAAATAATTTATATGAATTCATTCTCCATATAATATTCATTCTAATTATTATGTTTTGTATTTTTAGAAGAATGATAAAAAAACGCATCAAAGTCAGACTTTTGCAGTATTTCAAGTACATTTTGTTAATATTAATGTAATATCTTATGAAACATGCTCAATGAGTATTATTTTGGTTAAATGAATGAAATTATTGGAATGATTCATAAAAAATTAAATATATGTAAACGCATTAAAAATCTGATTTCAAGATATATTTAAGTTCTTTAAAAACGTTTTGTTTATTAATAAATAACTAATAAATAATTTAGATTAATATATTTAAATATTGTTCTAAATATTCTGTTTTATATTCATTTAATAACTATAAAAAATACCCCAGCCAGAGTCTTCCTTAATTTGTTAAACACTTTATTCATATTTATGAAAATAATATGCGAAATAGCGAAATATATTCTTAAAATAAAGATATAAGTCATTTAATGAAAACTGCAACTTTGGCGGCAGATTTAATTAAAAGTTCCTTTATTTTCGATACAAGCTGCTAAATCTTTGGAGAACAATGCAACAACTGAAATGAATCTTGTCCTATTCATTTAAATGATTCTACTGAAGCACGTTTCTTGTTAATTTCAAGAGAATGGAGTGAAAGTTTCAAGAAGCATAAATATGCATATGAGAACTGTGCTTCTCACTTCTTAACACCCTCTTATTTTAAATCGAGATCGTATCATCTACCCTTTGCTGCAGATTTAATTGATAACCCACCCTCCGGATGTAATCGAAAAGGTCACGTGATCCATTTAATGAAGCCCAAGGCCATTTATCAGATTCTCTGTCCGAATTTAATGTCGTTACTTGCTGACCCGGCTGTGAAGTGGACTCGCTAACACAATAATCGCAATCTACAAAAGGGGTTGTTCAAGGACTTGACTTACTGGGACACAACGGACGTTTCAACTTAAAGAGATTGCTATCGATCTGAAAATTAAAGTTCTACCGAGAGCGAAAGCGTTGTTTCCAATCCACAATTGAATATGTATTAGCTCAAGCGGAAGACAATTTTTAATGCAGAACTGCAAAATTAAATATGTTCCCGATGTTCTGATTTTAAAAGAGTTATGTAGAATTTGAGGGGTCGAGGTTAAATTGAAAAAAGAATTCCTAAGCACTATAGTTTTGCTGTAAATATTCATCCTTTAACTGTTTTTGACTATGCACGTCATGGAATTTGTACAACAATTTGCTTTAGGAAAAATTTATTTGTCAGTAGTAATGAGTGGTGACAATTAGCAGTTTGAATTACAATTTCAGTGAAACCACAAATCTTTTTTTAAGTTTTAAAGCGTTTCAAATATTTTGGGACCGAGTTGAAATCAAAAGCGTTGCACCGTGCTTTGCTCAATATCATTCTCTAACAACAAATTAAATAATAAAATATATTTTTGTGTTATTTTTTTCCTTCGTCTTCAAAAAATGTATGTAAATTCAAGTAAATAAGTTAAAGTGATTATTGAAAACAATAAAAGTTATTCATCGTAACATAATTTCGCATACTCTGAGTTTAATGAGCATATGTGTCATCGTTTAATTTTTGCGATGCGATTTAGATTAGCGTTTTCAGAATCTGTCGAAACAATAAACAATTTAAAGGCAATAAATTTCATGAAATAACTCAATGTTTAGTGTAGATTTTAAATTATTTTATACTTATGATGTTTGTAAGAAAATTATGATGCTATCTACCTTTGATGACCAACTGGTTTTCTTTGAACATTAGTTATGTTTATTTTTCCTAAATCTTATGTATCACTTGATGTGGATAATTTTTTAAAAAAAATATAGAAATATAGAATAATAATATAGAATATAGATAAAAAAATATAGAATAAAACTAGAAATCTTGATCTGCATTACTGCTGCATTACTATAACTTTACACCTTCTTTATGTCTTATATGAATGTAAATATTTCTAATATAATCGAATAGCATGGTACTATAGTGTCATTGAAATTGAAATTTCCGCGTTATTTCAAAGTATAGGGCGCCTTTTAAAGTGATGAAATTTCGATTTATAATTGTTCATGTAATCGTTCAAGTTAAAAATAATAAGCAAAATTATTTTTCATGAGAAATTTTGAATATTCATAAACTGTCGTAAACTGACAATAATTCAAATTCGAAAATAATTTTAAATTTGTTTAACAACCATATAGCACCAACGATGGAAAAAAGCGATATTTAGTATATACGATAATAAATAAAGTTGTATAATATAGCAATTTAGTCCAACTAAGTTTTCATCTATGTTGGTAAAACGCCAAACAGACTGGTTTATATAATGCTGACACAAATGCATACAAATAATACATTTATCAAATGATAGAAATAATACTATAGATTATATTTTTACCTGAAAATTTTCTTCTCTCTCCAGAAAATAATTCCCTTCATTGTTTTATAAAATTAGTTTGGACTTTTTTTCCAGTACAGAATCCCGACTCCAATTCTATACTCGAGGAAATAGACCAATTCTTTCCAACGTATTTTTTTAGCCATATAAGGTAAATTGCAAAATTTATTTCCCTTTTCTTTTGAATATTTTGCCTCATTCCTTTCTTCATTTTCCTTATTATTTCAAGAAGCATTACAAAACATTTTTCTTGCAGGTAAATAAGCTTGTTAGAGAAATGTTGGAACAAGATCTAATATGGTGATATTATTTACCATGTTTAATTTAGAAACCTAGCATTTAGGGATGCATCCGTTAAAGCATACATGGTTATATTAACCTAATTTTCTCAAATGTAACTTTTTAATTGCAAAGAAAAAAGTAAATCATACGATTAAACTTGGGCAATAAATCTATTTATTTTTTCTTATGTATATTAAATGATAAAGACATTTAAATATTTAGAAATAATAACAATAATTAAGTTTTCTATAATAAATACTTGAAAACACTATTTTATAGACTTCTTCTCCCCATTGTGGCACGGCTACAATTTATTAAACAAATTACTGACTAAAAAAATTCCAATTCCCATTTTTAATAATGTTTGCCTTATAATGCAATAAGGTAACCAACTAATTAAAGAAAAATGTACCTCAAACTACAGAAAAAAACCTTGTTAAGAAGTAAAATGTCCAGAGTTTGCGGAAAATGATGATAAAATGTAAAAATTCTGAAGGAAAAAACAGCAATGATTTCGGCAACCGCTAGACAATATAAATTTTTTGCCTCCTAGTGCTATTCGCTTCAGTGATTTTTTTTTTAAATTGAAACTTTTCAGTCCACTTAAGTATTTTTTCTTGCACCTTTTACGTAACTGATCAAAATGTGCCATGATCAAATCTCGTGAAGCCATGAATGAATCATTCAAATTAGCCACTTTCTAATTGGAAATAGTCAAAATAGTTATCATTAGAAGGGCGTTAACATCATATTTAGTTCTTAATGTAAATCGTTTTTCTTGCTGCCCTCATAATTCCCCTCAAATCTTTTCACACTTCCTCATTAATAATCCATTTCCAAACAAAGCAAGTGAGTACATATATGTACATCACATCATAATTTTTTCAAAAGAGTTATCTGTTTATTTGGCACAGAATAACAAAGCTTTCATATGGGATAGAACTATATATTTTATTGAAACCATTTTCTGTCTTATTATAAACTTTTCCAAATATAAGAAAAATTTAGATTTTTCTGCATTGAGATATATGTTCTAAGATATCCCGCGAAGAAATAAAGGTAGAAAAATACAATATCTCAAATATCTGGGGTAATAGAGTTTTTTAATAATAAAATTTTGTTTTCAGGAATAATAAACAGAAAATTCTATTTCACTAGTTAACTTTACATCCAATAAATCGGATGACTATTTAATTAAGAAATCTACTTCACTTATAACTGACCAAGTCAGCGAATATTGACCCTCAGAAAATTAGTTTTGCTGAGAAGGATTGTAACTGAAGTAAATAAACTTAAGAAAATGTCAATAAAAATAGGGAAATAGTTTTGCACCTTCCTCTAGAGGGTCTGAAACAAAGCACATGTTTCCAGTTAACTAAAATCTCGCCTTACTAGTGTGAACATGAGTCATCATTGGCAATTGCTGTTTCTGGTACTACATGTTTTACATTGGAAATAATTCATGAGGGTTTCACCATTTAAGGATGAGTGACAAAAGAGTTAATAAGATAAAATAAATGGAGTTTTAAAAATCTGTCGTTTTTCAAAAATGTTGTGAGAGAAAAGAACATCAATCAGTGTATTTGTTTAGTTACTGTTTTTCACATAATTGGAAGAGTTGGAAGATAATTGTAAGAGAACTAAATTAAATATCGAAAAGTCTTTACTCTTGCAACCTCCAATTTATTCATTGAATTCAAAACATGAATTAGTCATAAACAATTGGCATGTATATTAGCATGAAATAACTCAAAGAAAATCATGTGCTTTTTTTGCTGTAATAGCTTAGTAAAATACTTTTTAAATGCTTCTTATTGATTTTTAGACTTAGTTGCATCAAAAAAATAAAACTCATTTAAAGTATAATATATTTTATGTTAAAATCTAACCTATTTTTGAAGCAAATCTAAATGCAAATTAAACCACGAGGTTCATAAAACTTTAATGGTAATATCTGGTATTATTTTCAATGATCAATAAAGATATAAGGATGTTCATATTTGAAATACATGAATGGGTATAAAATATATATAAAATATATTTCCCAATTCAATTTAAATCAAAAAGGAACATTTCAAGCACTTCTGAAACAATATATTAATCAAATTTTTTCAAAACTTCTTCTCTACATTTAAAATGATAACGTTCTGAAAATACTAATAATAATGTTTTTCGACATTCTTTACTACTATGTCTTAATAAAAGTCTTTAAATAACTTCAAAACTCTTCAACCAACAAATTTCAAACAACCCTCTTAATGTAACTTTACCAATGTATTAAAGTTAAAATATATACATAAAATTTGCTACTTCTTTTATACCTTTTAGTGTTAATTTTATTATAATGGATAGATATATCTCTACCAAATAGAAATAGTACCACACAAAACCAAATAGTACAGTAAGTTCTATTATCACAATGAATTATGTCATGAAATATAAGAATGAACACATTTACAAAGAGTAAATATAATTATTTTCTTTAAAATATTATTGGAATTCTGTGTTTTATCTTGAGAGCAATTAGTTTTTGTGAGCAAATGCTTTTTCATATTAAACATTTTGCAATGCATATTTTTCTAATTCAAGAGTTTGCTGAAAATATCAGGTGGATTCAATTATTCAAGTTTGTAGAAAGTCTGAAAAAACGCCTGAATTCCAATAACTCCATCTCTTGAGTAGTGCGAGAACTAACGATCGGCACTACATCTTTTTGGCATCAGCTAAAAAATATGAAAAATATTTTTTAACTGCATATATTACATGCAACTCTAAATACCTGCATGTTGGAGCGACTTCCTTTTTGAGACAAACTAGTCAATTATAGAAGAAGTGGTACTAATCAATTCCTCGTAAATATGATCATATTATGCACGTTTTCAACGAACAATACACTGTAATTAGAAGAATAATTATATTCAAACATCGACTGCTTGTTTTCCAAAAGCTTTCTCCAATACCCGCCCAGCTCTTACACCACAATATTGTTCTTCGCAAAGACTGCTCTATTCCTCATACGCCATTGTAGCAGCAATATAGGCAATTCTTAAGGAAGATACACTGGTATCCATTTACGTGACCTTCATAAATATATCTCAAGAAGCCCTCCCCGTCATCTAAATCTTCTGGCTTGTCTCCAGGTTCCATTATCACACGGTCGATCGCACGGAAGCGGTGGCCCGGCAAACCCTATAAAAGCGGGTGCTTTACTGAATGGAACTCATCTGCATATCCCATGCATCCAGAACGATGCAACATTGGTCACAGTAAAATTCCTTAGGATTTAGCTCATGGCTAGCAGGGGCCGCTAATGAATGCACACCGTTCATCTGTCTCGTTCTGGCAGCGTTACAAAGATTTAATTAAAGGTGAAACTTCCACAGAGATTCGGGTCTGCCTTTGGTAGAAGTAGAATTCTGAAAGAAAGTTTTGAAGAAAACAAAAGAGGCAGGGTTTTGTGTCTATTATTTATAGTGGCTTAAAAATATAGATGTTTAAAAAATCACAAGCTTCTTTTTATTTCTGAAGGATTTTTAAAATATTCCAACCAATTTATTTACAATAATGATATTTATTTTAAATCAAAAGACAAAATTAAAAATTTCTATAAAGACCATAATTTTGAGCCCAATGTTATATTTTGGTGGATATTTAGTCTGTTTTCCATTCTGTGGACATATCATCATTTACTATAAATAACATTTATAGGAATTACTATACGTAAAATTGGGATAACAATATTTTTATTTTATATCTTCGAAATTCATAACATATGAACATAACTAGTTCCATGCCTTTATATTTTATTTTTCTTTGTTTCAATGCATTATTTTAAATACACACATTTCATAAATATTTATTAAAATCTCTCTTTATGTATAACTTCCACAAAATGTTCATCGCAAACATGGCAGGAAATTCTTTATTCTGTAATTTTTGTGCACATTGACTGATTGACAACATCGTACTCCGAATAAATTTGAATTCACGATTTACAAAATATTTTGATTAGCTCAGAAGTATTAAATTCCTTGAGAAATCTGGTGATATAATAGTATGGTTATTTTCAAGACTAATGGATTTTTTTTCTTCAATAATTATTTCAACTTTAATGCTCTATTTTGACAGTATCTGCATTTAATATCTTATACCACTGAATTTCTATAGCAATAAACGTTAAAGACATGAGCTTCATATATTTGACACATCATAATATCTAAATATTACAACATTCTTGATTGTTTTCTATTTTTTTTTGTTTCAATGCAATTATTAAATGTTTAGAATTTAATCACTTCTAAATTAAATAATTTATAATCTCCCTCACCAAAATTTTATCTCAAACAAGAAAAACCCATTCTTTATTCTACCGTTGCGCTTTTTGTTTATTTTTGTTCATTACCTAGAAATAATAACGTTACATTTTAGATAAAATAATTAGACAAATTATTATACTTATTAAATGTATTTTGGTTAGTTTAGTCTATCTAATTCTGTAACATATCTAGAAATATTATGTTGTGGTTATTTTCAAGACGAATTGATTAAAGCGGTAATATTTTATAGTACACTAGCCGCCTTTGGCGACCAGCTGGTTCGCCATGAGTAATGCGTTCTAAAATTTTCAATTAAATCACATATTCATTAACCTAGAAGTAATTCCGGGAATTGATTGGCCTGAAAGCAATATTTTCTTTAAGACGATGGACGGAAAGTTCTAAAAGAACACCTTTTCCTAATAATATTCTTTAATTTTATAAATCAATCAGTTTTAACTATCGGTTATGCTTCCAAAATATTAAAAATGTTTTTTTCGATGATGTTGCCAAAATATGAAATAAGTTGTTTTTTTTTCAAAGAAAGCGAGAAAGAGAAAAAAGTATTAAATTAATGATACAGATATTGCAAACGATTACATAAATATGCCATTATTTCGGATTTCAATGCATATCCTGTCTAAATTCAATCAGGTTTACCGTAAATAAAGAAGATTTATGGAATTAATGATACAGATATTGCAAACGATCATAGAATTATTTGCATTTATTTTTTTAAAGAAAATATCATATTTTATATTTCTTTTATTTTATCCAGTCACGTGCTGACAGTTGCATTTCTGTAGATTTATTTTGCGATGATAATTTTTTTTTATTTGAACTTCCGGCATTCTTTTATTTTATCCAGTCACGTTATAAAAACATGGTTAAAATATTTCTTTAAAAATTCGTTAAAAATAGAAGCTTACGTTATAAATTAAAAAAACTGATACCGTTAGAAAGCTAATTTTTTTATCTTTAAATTGATGTAAAAATCATGTTTGTGCAATAATATTTTCGGAAGTTATAACGGAAAAACGTCAAAATTTCGCTTAAATTTTTAATTGAAATTCTAATTAAAAATTCGAAAAAAGGGCTCCGAGGTGCACATTCCGAACCTCCAAGGTATGCATGTACCAAATTTGGTAGCTGTAGGTCCAACGGTCTGGCCTGTAGAGCGCCAACACACACACACACACACGCACACACACACACACACACATTGAGCTTTATTATAAGTATAGATTACTATTGTTGACAGTGATAACCTGTAATTCCCTTTTAACTCTTTAGGAAGTACATGCATATCTCCTATCTGGAAATAGAAAAGATCTAGAGAATTTTTGTCACGATTAGAAGTTGAACAACGAATTGAAAACATTTTTATTGAATTTTCTTTTTCAAATTTAGTCCCATAAAACAGAGAAGATTTCACTAATATCTGAAATGTATACTTAATGTGTACAATATTGAAAAACAGATTAATTAAGTTTTGGAATATATCTAATAATGGTTCATATGATAGAAACATGTAGGACATATTTTGCTTATGTCATATCTTATCCCTGTTTATGTTGCCCCTTTTTTTATCAAAACATGTTGGGTTTCTTTATTAATTTATGGTGAAATTAGATTCTTTTTATTAAAACCGTATGACACTCTACACAACAATCTTTCCAAGTATTTTGAATTTTTTAAACGCATTTGATCAGTTTAATTCTTATCATCATAATTTCATTTTGTTATTTAATTTATTTTATTTGACGTAGAAATTTCATGCAGTTTTTAAGAAATTTGTGTTAAAACGTATTCAATATTTTTTAATTAAATGCATTTTATTATAAATGGAATAAGATAAAAATAACTATATTACAATTATTAAATCTTTATTAATATATTATACTAATTTTAAAGTGATTTTTTCATGATTCGTTTTTCTGAGAATTGTAATTTATACTGATAAGTAGTCATATCGATTATTGCATCACAATAATAAATTTTTAATTTGCTATTTGAAAACAAATATAATAAATAACAAAACCATTTTTATGATTTTAAAATAAAGCAAATAAAATCTTAAAATATATTCAATTTTCATCAGATATAAATTTAATTTTAGCATAAACATCATATAATTGATTTTACGCCAAATTATTAGAATTACTCTAAAATCAGATATAAAATTCCTTTTAGTAATTTCGTTTATTTACAACTAAAATTTCGAAGACCTTTTATTAGAAAACTACCTTTTCTTTAAATAATAAGTTATCCTGATGCAAATGAGAAGTGACTCATACAAGTATGTTATTAAACTTTTTAAGTAAGTAGTTGCTTACCTTTTGATAAATTCATTAAAAATGTGATAAATCCATGAATAAACTATTCATTTATTTAATTATACATTTATGCTATTTAATATAAAATGAAGAAAATTGACTTATGTTTTTATTGCATACGTTGGTATGTATTTTTGATGCTTACTCTTTTAGTGGTTGTACCCAAAGTTTAAATCATATCAACAATTCGGATATCAAATTTTATCTATAAAATTCAATCTTTCAATGCCATTCAATTTCTTAATCTTACCTCTCACACATATATGGATATGCATAGATCAACTAAAAGTCATATTTTAAACAGGTATAGTTCAATATTTAATATACAACTATAATGTTTGATGTTAAGCCTCGGTACAAAACCTTATCATTCCAGGTCTACGAATTTTAAAGGTTTTGTATTTTTTTTTCATGGGAAAGCAAACTTTATTACGAAATATTATGCAAAAATTTTTGATAGATATTGAAAAACTGGCGTTTAGATTATAGACTTTCAGTGTGCTATTGGACGATGGGGTACAAAGAGAGACATGATTCTGAAATGTGTTCTCGAATTCATGAAGCTCAGATAAGTGAATAATCATCAAAATGGTGAAATATGGGGAGATAGAAGTTTTAATAATGACATTACTTTCTCTTTGCATAGTAAGTAATGAAAAATGAAAAATTTCATTTACTTAGCACTTTTCTGTTAATATACATTACATTTAGTTACTTTTTTTCATAGTTTTTGCTCGTTCATTTTTTTTTTTCAAGAGATAGTTTCATTTCATTCTTCTGAAAGAAAAATCATCAGTCTCCATTTCCATCAAATTTAAGAAAATAATGAAACAGTCAGTTAAAATTGCTTTGTCCTCCTATAAATTACTCGTTTAATGAATCTGTGAAAAGAAAGAAACATAAAACAAAGAGAACTCTGTAGAAAACAATGAAGCAGCAAACTTCAAAGGGAAACCTTATGTTTTTCTTCAGTCCACGAGTTTTAAAGAAGTTTGAGTGCCGAAAGATTTTTCTGACAACAAAGTAACCTCGGCTTCATTTGTTGTCCGTTTCTTTATAGCGAGTTCAAACGACAAAAGTTTTATTATTTTACTTCCTAACCGTAACGATGTTCATTGTAGTTATTTGTCTTATTGTTTAACTTTCATTGTTTGTCCTTTTTTCTGTCTTTCAATTTTTTTTTTATCGAACTCGACGAAAAAGCATTCCACTGTGACAGCATTATTGAAAAGAGATTGTACAATACATGTATATACATATATCTATTTGTGCCATTACTTTAAAGGGATTGTCTGAAAGAATAAAAAATAAAGTAAATTAAGCTATAAACATTCCAAATCATTGGTTAATTAGATTTATTTTTATCTATTGTAATTGGTTAACATGATCTTGCATGTAAATATAAACATAATTAGTTAAATGCTGGTGTTAATTTGGTTAGTTTACATAAGAATAAGAACATGGAATTCTTGATCAATGAACACTGTAGTGTAAAATGATTGTTATGAACTTCTGAAGTAATTTTCCGTCGGATTTAAATCATAGAAGAAACACAAATTGACAAAAATTTCAGTCTAAAAAAGTATATTTGGAGATTTTTAATCATGTGAGAGCATGATGTTGCATGAGGATTTTGAAACTTCAAAATGCGTAGACAAATTGCTTTTCAGCCAAGAAGTTTTTCGCTTTTAAAAATAATAGAAAATAATGCAGACTGTTGTCGCATTTGACGGCTTATCACCCACTAAAATTCAAACTTGATTTCCAAATTATTCATTTTCTGAAAGTTACAGCTTGATTTCGAAATTAGTCATTCTTAAGAATTATCTCAATTAATTTATATCCTTAACCAATTTTAACCGGTCTGAAACAATCGTGTGGTTACCAGATTACGTATGCGTTAATATTTAGAAAAACGATGAGTTTTTTCATCAAAAAATCAGTCGATCTCCAAAACTTTGGTTTCCAGCGAGAAAAATTGGAGGGAAATTTCGAAAAAATATTTTTTTTTATATAAAGAGAAACAGATACCGATAAAGAAGTCGCATGATTGTTTCAAACTTTTTTAACTAATTAAGGACTTCAATTAATTGAGACAAATAATGATTTAAAAATAATAATGTTTTCTCATAATTTGATATTTATGACTGTAAATTTTATTCTTTTTTTAATTTTAATATTTTTTTTCACATCATGCTTAATTTTTTTCAATACAAAGAAAAAAATACCAAATGTTTTCCTCTGGCTATTGAAAATTCGCGCGAGAGATTTTGGGAGTCGGCATAAGTAATGTGAAAAATTTGAACATAAACAGATCTAGAATTTGAGAATAAATAAATACTTTATTCGAAAATGTACTTTTACAATAGTAGCGCATTTTCGAATAAAATAGAAGTGAGTGTACATTATATTAAAGTTTCTTATATTCCTGAGGAGCTATAAAATGGAGAAACTAGGAAAAACATCAGGATAGATGCTTAAAACATTAAATATTCCAGCGCTTGAACCAATTATTCAGACATACAAATTTTCTCAGAAAAAGAGAAGATTTGTTTTTGAAAAACATCTATGATTTTTGTTTTTTGATATAAAATATTTACTTTACTACTTTTAAAACTGATAGCTGGTAAAAGGTATTAAGGCAAAAAATAAAAAGCTTAAATTTTATGAAGAAACCGAAAAACTGTCATTTATTCTATATATCTATATATGCAATTCGTGTGTGGGATTTAGGGAGTAAATAAAAATAATAAAGCAAAATTAAAATCCCTAATTTTTTGAAAATGTTCTTATTACTACTGTATTTACACATTTTCGAATAAAGTATAAAAATATATGCATAAATATAAAAATGGTATTTTATGCCTAGGCATAAATCGAAAAAATTAAAGAAAATGTAATGACACATCTTAATATATAAGTGACTTAATATATAAGTTTTAAAAACTGGATGCAGGGAAAATAGATTAAATTAAAGAAATGAGCAAATAGCTAATTTTTCATAGAAAAATTGACTAAGAAGATAATGTTTAAAATTTTTATTGTATTCCATATATAATAATATAGTCATTTTTCTAGAATTTGGAATAATTTGTATACTAAACGCAAAAACATTATTTTTATATCAGCAATTCGAAATATATTAATATCAATTTTTCAGAAGAATAACAGAATTTCCATGGAGAAGTATTTACTTGTATGCAGTATTTTGCGGATTGACCTCTAAAATTTTACTTCAAGGAAAATTACGATTTCATGAATACTTCATAAATAAATAATCAAATATATTTCATTCCGTTGTCATCAATGCAATTTTGATCACGAAAATGTTGAGGAAGCTTCATCAAGAAACGGAACTGTCAGACGAAAATATTCCAAACAAGCGAGGACGACATCATTTGATACTATCGCTTTACTGCAATATTTAAGAATCCCTTTTCCCAGCTGTCATATAAACATGAAATATGGATTCGTTCTCTTAGCACAGAAAATGGCACCTGAATAATCGGGTGAATTTACTCGGGAAAGCCATCAAATCATAAGCTAAAAAGGAAATACGATTTGTAGAATTTCGTAAAATGTTAAATAGTAACTTTGAATTGAAAGTTTAGGGGGATATTTTTCATCACACATTTTTGAAACACTCCATGTAAGAATATAAATTGCCTGTAATAGCTAAAATTTTTTAAAATATTTATTCATGTTCAAATTTTTATTTCAAGTATTCTAAATATGTTTAAATTTTGGTAATGTTTAAATGTTTTTATAATAAAAATGCCAATTATTATTTATATAATTATAATTATTTTTGTGTATTTTCCAGTAATATGCAGAAGTTTCCATATATGCAGAATAATATGCAAAATAATATGCAAAAATAACTCTATTTCGTATATTTTTAAAAAATTAGATGTGTAAAAATTGCATCGAAAAATCGTAATTTTGTACAGAGATAGCCTTTAAACAAGCTAAAAATCTTAAATTAAAAAACAGATTATTAAACAAATATTTGTAAAATTGATACGGATAAGGTATTTCATTTAATGAATTTTAGGCCTTTAAGGATGTTGATGTATTTTCTTATGATGAGTAAACCAATAGTTATATTATCTGTTATGATATTTTAAAATTGTGAACAAAATATAAATGGAAATATAAAGTTTCAAAATATAAACATCGTTTCAAGATATAAGCATGTTATTTATTTTAATCAGATAATGTATCAAGATGGCTATGAATGAACTCAAACCGTCTTCATTTAGTCTTTCAAATGAATTTCATTTCGTCATCCTATTATTGAACAAAATTCTGGTCATCCGATGACAGACATAAACAGTGTCAATGCAAATTTGTTTTGAAACTATACACTCTATCCAAAGATAACTTTATAAAACATCTTTGTCATTCAAGAAACAAAACATTTTGAATATTCAAAGTTTTATCATCGTGATAATGTCTTTTTCATTGCGATGTTCAAGGCCAGAATTTTCATTGTTGCTTAAGGTACCCAACTACGTTCTAAGGAAAAATTTAGAAAAATTGGAATTTCTTTGAAATTCTTAATGGTAATTAGATGCCTTTTTAATAATAAACACTATAAATATAAAAACATTTATTTGAAAATATAATATATCTTGAAAAATGAGAAATTTTGTAGTAAATTTTAATGAAATTTAACCAAAACGGTAACTCTACACAAAATTCTAATGCAGCAATCTCATTTTCCTTTGTGCACAAGTTATAGAATATAACGATGAATGAAATGAACCAAAATCTAAGAAAAATGCTGAGATGCAAAGAAGCTATGGGTAAAAATATACTTATATATGCTTTTTTTCCAAAAATTCACAACTTAATTTTTAAAAACACCTATAAATGAAAAAATATTTTACCGACAATCAAACTTTTGGTTTCATTTCATTGCTCATATTATTTAAAACGCATGGTGGTATTTTTATGTAAATACCCCTATTAGTTATTTGAGATATTACGTTAACGGTGGAGATTTTTATGAGCATTAAAGTTTTGAGAAAATTGAAGCGAAAGACAAATTTTAGCTGAAAAATATGTGACCCTGGATGATAGGTCCGGCCTTCCTTTTCCTAGAATGTATAAACCATTTTGGAAAGACGAAGTTACGAACTACAAGAAATAAAAATGAAAATAAAATTGCCAATGGAATTAATAACTAGCGTTTTTAACGTAGTCGGATATCTTAAAATATGGATTTAGTTTTCTTGTAGAGAAGACATTGCCTGTATAATAGGCATTTCCATAGCAAACCCTACAGAATACGATTTCCCCCATTTCTTCCTCTCTTGATAAATTTTCACTAGTGCAAAATAAATAATAAAAAATGATAGGATTAAATATACCACTGTTAAGTATACCATGGAGATGACAATAGTCAATGACATTAGGTAATTAAAAAACTGTGTGAAGTAATCAATATGAGAATTTGAAAAGGTTATTGAAATGTAACTTTTGAATCTGTTAAAAAAGTAGTTCAAAAGATTTTCATCTTAAGTTTTATATTACATTCAAAGTTAACTTCTAAAAGCATTTTAGTATTTGGACAGATACTCCATTGTTATACAGATACAAATATAGTGTACTACATTCTCACAGAAATAACTTTTTAAGTTGCATACCTTCATTTCCAGTTCCATCTAAATGCATGCCTGCATATTTTTCACCCATGGCAGGCAATGATTGAGAAGTCAGTTTACGTTTAAGGAAAAGTAACAGTTATTGGTTTTAAGTTTTATTAACTATTTGTGCAGATTGAATTAAAGTGCAATAAGAAATTCCTATTATTCTAAAATTACTTAGTCCGCAATTGCTTCTTTCAAAGCTCTTTGGTATTTGGATATTCTGTGATAATTTTTTGCTTCCAATAACAAGTGACTTCCATCTTTTAAATATTTTATTCTGAAATACAACATAAGGTCATGGAATTTGTATTTTATCAACATTAAATAAACAAAAGTAATGGCCTTATATTCATTGTGTTCGTCTTAAATTAGTTAAATCTTAACATTCCCACTCTTAATTAGCATGATGTTAATTTTTTTGAATGATTCTTCATCATATAGGGAAGTCTCACTCTAGAATTTCCCTTTTTAGGGAAATTCTAGAGTGTGTATCTTTCCATAAGAGTGTGGCATTAATTTGCTACAGCCTTATTCCCGAATGTAGACAATGGAGTTTTATGTTTTTAAGGTTTTTTTACACTCTCATTGCCATATTTATATTTTTAAAAACTTATTTTATCTGTTGAATAAACTACTAAATTGAATAATCATTACTGACGAACTTATGTTTTATGGTAATTTTTCATCTCTTTAATGCTTACTATCCCAGATCTGAATTTGCCTTTCGAAGTTGGCAATACCTTCTGAAATCATGGGTACCAAGGTTGCAGTGATGTTTATGTGGCTCATTTTAATTTTTCTTGAATATCTTAATAGCTCTTCAATTTTCCCACTACATGTTTATAGTATATTAAAGAGAATAAAATTCCTTAAATTTTCAAGCTTTTTTTTTTCTTCAAGTTTTTATATTTTTAAAGATTAGGGTTCTAAACTTCGTATTGGTTTTCAGTAATTTACGGCTTCTGGAGCAACAATTTAGCATCATACCTACATAGAAGAAATAAAGGTTAAGAACGTACTTCCGCTTAAAAAGATTTCCTACTTAAAACATCATTTGTTATTTTTTTTTAATAATTTTCAAATTTCGGATGGCTCTCGGATTCCCTATATTTTTGCAACTTCCACCAACCAAACGTTGTTTCAACTTCTATCGCTATGGTGATTTTTAATCGTCTTGATACCTACTAATACCTCTATGAATTTCTGAATCGAATTCGGCAACACTCTCTCTATATATGACATGACTTTTCTAATTGAGAAATAATCTTCATGAAACAGAAAAATGTGTATCAAAGAATGAAAAGTATTTCATTTAATGTTTGCATGTTATAAATGCATTCCATCATTCTTTAAAATGTAGCACATTTCTTCTACAAACAATGAACTTGAGTAATTTATCTTCATATATAACAGAATCAGAACTACGATGATATTTCCCAAGTTTAGTATCTCCCGTTCAATTATTATCTCTTAGTCATCTAAAAATAAGAAGATCAGAATATATCTTTTGTCTTCAACCACCAGTTCAACATGACCTTCTGGGAAACAATAAAGCATTTCGGATGAAGAAATATTTTGGGTAATCGAAGGAATCACCCTGTGGTAATGTCGCTTTTAATGCAATGTTCAAGCTTCGCTTCCTTTTCCCAGCTGTCATGGTGACATGAAATATGGATCCGTTTTCCGGGTAGAGAAGATGCCGCCTGAATAATCAGAAGACTTTTCTCGATGGACACAGCAAAGTATGGGTTGTTTTTCTTTTAACTTCCTCCTTCTCTGGGAAAGTTGATACGGGTGAAAGAATGGTACTCCATGGGGTTTTGAACAATAGTGTTTGAAGGTGACTTAGAAATGGACGTGTAAGGTGACAGCTGACCAATCATATTTGTTTCAATGTCTCTATGAAATCATAAACTCAATATAATGCTAAAGCTATTAGAATAGTTTTAAAAAATTTTATTGGAATATTTCTATATTAAACATTTTAGCAATAAACATGCATATTGGATGAATTTTTATTATCAATAATCTTACTGTGTTACTATATTTTTGAGTCAAACTATTTAAAGCAGTACTTAATTTTTATAGAAAGACAGTTATAGAAATTTGTCATTCAGAATTTCCTTATGTAGGAAATTTTTGGTGAGTACAAAAAAAACCTTTTTTCCAGTTTAGTTCGGCTTAAAATTAAGTTGATGGTCCTTTGAAAAATCAAACATATGTTTTATTTTCAGTCTAAACTGGACATTCTCTAATCTAAACAAAAAAAACAATTGATATGATTTTCAAATATGTCTAAAAGTATTAGATTTTAAAATAAATTATTTAAATTTTAAATATTGATTGTAAAAGCAATGTATCTTCTTTAAAAACTTGTATTGGTGTAAAATTAGAAATATCATTTTAAGTTGTTAACAGAAACGCATTTTTCGTGAGTACAAAATGCTTTTTTTGCAATTTACAAGGCATGCTTCTTGGCAAATTTAACTTTCCATTAGAGAACATCTTTATCTTGGCATACAAATTTAAATAAGTGAATTCTGAGTTTCAATAACATATTTCATAACAAAGAAAAATCCTAAATCCTAATCACTCTTAACTCATAATATATTAAGGAAATATCCGTAACATATTATGAGTTAAAAATGATTAGGATTTATGATTTTTCTTATGTTAAATCGTAATTGAATGATTTGTAAACTAAATGAAACAAAAAGGAATGTCTTTGTCTCAGTTATATATTTTATTTTAGTAATATATAATAATGAAAATTATTTTATTTAAGAGTTTTCGAGCTATTAATAAAATAAAGTGATAACCAAAAGTCATTTGAAGCTAGTATTGAAATTTCTTAAATAAATAATATATAGAATGGTTATAATTAAAGTTCCGCTTTTAAATAGACTTAGAAGGAAGACTACTGGACCAAATGTTATCAAACTTGGTTATAGTTTAAAGGAAGGCATGGAAATTTCTGTTCCGACTTAAAAAAATTATTAAGGAAATTAATTTATATTAAGGAAATATCCGTAATATATTATGAGTTAAAAATGATTAGGATTTATGTTTTTTCTTATGTTAAATTGTAATTGAATTATTAGTAAACTAAATGAAACAAAAATGAATGCCTTTGTTTCAGTTATATATTTTATTTTAGTAATATATAATAATGAAAATTATTTTATTCAAGAGTTTTCGAGCTATTAATAAAATAAAGTGATAACCAAAAGTCCTTTGAAGCTAGTATTGAAATTTCTTAAATAAATAATATATAGAATGGTTATAATTAAAGTTCCACTTTCAAATAGACTTAGAAGGAAGACTTCTGGACCAAATGTTATCAAACTTGGTTATAGTTTAAAGGAAGGCATGGACATTTCTGTTCCGACTGAAAAAAAATTATTAACTCAGCACTAAGTGAGAAATGGTTTTGTATACAATATTGTTAAGCAAAATACGACATGAAGGGAGACATCGGTTTAAAATGTTTTAATTCCTTTCTAAAGAATGTTACAAAGCATATTCAATGTAAGGTCCACCATTTTAATTAAATCTCATTACTGCATTCTCAACAGTTGACTTAGTATATCAGAAGGATTGTTATGCATATGTCGGTGAATCCCATGTTTCAGTTCGTAGAATTGTTCAGACTATCAACATAAGCAGTGCTTTTTGAGATAACACACATTGAGCATGCTTTGCAAACATGTTTCAGAAATGATTAAACACAATTTAAACCGATATCTTCAAGTCCTATATTATTAAACAATATTACTTGCAGCACTATTTCCCCAATAGTGGTGACTTTTTTGGAGGGAAGGAAATTTCCTCTAACCTCCTTTCAATTATTACCAAGTTTGATTACATCTGGTCCAGTAGTTTTTTTTTTTGTGTGTGTGACCATTTGGAAGTGAAACTTTAAGTGTATCCACCCTACTTTTATATTATTTATTAAATTATTCACTAATATCTAAATTCCCTCTAGTAATAAAACCCATTATATTTAAAATAAATAAAAAATTCTTCATTATATTCTGATTCTTACTTACCTCAAAACAGAGACTCTGAAAATACATCCATTTCCTAAACCCAATCTTCGTGATTCAAGTTTTATTCAATACAATCCTGGTCATCAAATGGTTGAGTGAAACAACATCAATAAAGCCGAAAGAGATCAGCTACGACTTTATACCCCTATCCAGCGTGACCTCTCGGAAAACAATGAGGCTCTTTCCCAGACGAAATATTCCGGATAATCGAAGAAGTCACCCTGCGGTAATGTCGCTTTTACTGCAATATTCAAGGCTCGCTCCCTTTTCCCAGCTGTCATGGTGACATGAAATATGGATTCGTTTTCCGGGTAGAGAAGATGCTGCCTGAATAATCAGGTGACTTTTCTCGACAGACTCAACGCGTGAGGAGCGTTGTTTTTCTTTTAGTTTTCTTCGTGCCAAACATGCAATCGAGTGAGAGAAAGTGTCTGCATGGGATTTCAAACAAGGTGCTTAGGTGGCAACTCGGATATGAGAGTGATAAATGACAGCTGACCATTCGCACGTCTGTTTGTGTTTTCTTGAGGAAATATAAAATATTTGGAGCTGAAAATGATTTTGAATTGTGAAATATATTTAATTTGAAATTTTAAAATACAAATTATGCATTTGGGTGAATGCTTGGTAATTTTTTAGCTGCTTGAATTATCCTAAGGCAGTTTATGATAACTTTGTGCCTCTAGAAACTGATGGAAATAGTATAAGCTAAATATACTATTAGTATATGAATTTAATTAAGTATTTAGCTATGGAAGCATACTAATAGTATTAATTTTGTATACTATTAGTATAATATGTTTTGTATGTAATAACTAGTTTTCGATCGTGTTTATGACAGTTTTCGAACATTAGATGAATTATTAATTTATTTTAAATTTTTATCCCAAGCCTGTCTTACAATATTTCAAAGGATGATATGCATTAGACAAGAATTCATTTCCCTCTATATATTCGTGCCTAAATAAAATATGTCGACATAACTCAAAGTGAAATTCTAATGACGTGCATGATGACACTTTTTTAAAGTATTTATCTTGAGACAGTATAATTAAATTTAAAAATTATTTTGATTTGTAATTCTGAGTATTAACAATTTTTATTAACTTTACTCAGTTTAATGTAATATGCTATCTTAAATGTTTAGCAATTGCCTCTTAAATTATAGCAATTAAAGCTCCGACAGTTAACCAGAAAGATGTTCATTTACATAGAAATAAAAACTGAAAAGCACCTATGTTGCTATGGTTTTCTTATCATAAACATTATTTTTCACTCTAACCAGCTATATGCACTGGCTGCCAAAATATATTTATAAAACTAAATTCTAAATTAAAGTATATTCTGGCTTTATGTTATCTGACAATTAACCTCTAATAGGCAGAATATTTTTGAAAAATTGCATAAAAATAATAATGCAACGTCTACAATACTATTAATATATACATACATATACGCAAGCACACACACACACACACACACACACACATATATTAGGTTGAGGAATAAGTTAGTAGCATTTTCATCAAAGACCTTTACTGAAAGAAAATAATTTATAATAAGAATCAATTAATCGACTCTGTATTCGCCGTTGCTCTTTATGACCTCCTCCGACCTCTTGACCCATTTGTCAATGCATCTCCGTCAAAAGTCCCCTCGTCTGGTTTTGAGCCAGTTTTGAAAGTCCTTTTTATAGTCGAAGGTAACGCTTCTCATATAGTTCAATAGGGAGTGGGGAAGTTGATAATCCGACGGTGCAAGGTCCGAGGAATATGGCACATGCTGAAGGACCTTCAATTTGAGCACTTGGAGTGTGGCTTTGACGACTTGCGCAACGTGGGTCCTGGTGCTGTCACGAAGGAGTATGGTTTGGGCCTTGTCGATGGGATCTCTTTAATCAGACGATTAGCATATTTCAAGTGATGTAGCTGTGCGATGTAGAGTTCCTTGGTGACCGAGACATTGCTTCCAGCATTTCCCAGTACATCATGCCCTCCTAGTCCGAGAGGTGAGTCGTCGCCGTCAAAATTGCCAGTTTTGAACTTTTCAAACTTTTTACGTGTTGTAAATTCGCCTATGACACCTCTTCCGTATACTTTGCAAACGAAACTTGCTACTTCAGCTGCGTTTTGGCCTCGATGAAAACCGAAGAAGAGCAGGGGTCAAAAATGTTGATTTTTACCTTGCTGGATATTCCATTTCTAAACTTTAAGGTAACAGAAGACTAAATTAATCAAAAAGACGATTAGCACACTTTTGTAGAGCAGAAAGAGCTCTATAGAATGAATACTATACACTTTGTCAAACAGCAAAAAAATTGGCGTATAACAATCGTATAGTATAATAATCGGCGTAAATATGTGTGTGTTTAATATCATAATTATAAAAAAAAATTACTTTCTAGTCGTATTTTCTTCCTTTAAAAATAAAAGCGTTATTTTGAATAGATTTAGCGAAATCTGCTTAAAAATATCTTGAACAACTTGATAAAAATAAATTTTATCACACACTCACTAATGAGAGAAATGAACTTATTTTTCATCATTCACTTCAAAACTCCAACCAAGAATGCATCTAACTTCAAAATGAAACATTTTTTTTTATCCAACTTCAGAATGCAACCAATTATTTTTAATCCCTCTCTTCAAACTTCAAACTTGAATTGTATAATCCTATATTTAATTACTAAGTATAACAATAGTAAATAATAAAGAAATTAGAAGAAACTACTTATTCATTCAATACGTTCGATTTTTTTTAGATAGTTGACGAACATCTAATATTTACCATTTTTGTTAACTAAAATTAAATTTACCAAGGTTATTTATCTTTTGATTAAATGCGTCTTTATATCAACTAAAAACAACTGTCTTACAAAGAATTTAATTTTTGCATCAAGTTGATTTGACTAAATATAAGAAAAACGCACTCTTGTTAGTGACATTTTTCTTCCTTTTTAAAAATAAAATCATTGCTTAGAATAGAGAAAGAAAATCTGCTTCGGAGATCTTTTGAATAATTTCCTTGGCACCGACCTTAATCAAACGAGTGCTAAAGAACGAAATAACCGGATAACAAAGATTGACTGTGTACAAATTGTTCCCTCCCGTAACAACTGTGAAATCCGTAAATCTCTTTAATCAACTTTCTTTGGGGTTGCTTTTCTTATTTAATTTTCTCCCGAGATTCTCCTGAGGTGATAAATAAGTTACAGAAAAAAATGACTCTAAAAAAAAGAAAACAAAAGTGAGCAATTGGGATCGTATATATTAATGCAAAACTCTTTGGCGTTCCAGGTACGTTATATTTTATTACTTCTTCGTCAGGTAATAAAACTTGCTTCCTCGCAATTGAACTAAGAGGTAATATTTTTGTTTTTTTATGGAAGTTGCTTCAGTGTTTTGAGAGAGGAATTTCACTTCCTGATTCAAAAGTATGCTTCTGTCCCCGTTTTTCGAAACAGTTCATTCTTTCAGGAATGCTAAATTATTTAACTTTTATTTAACAGCGTGTTTTTCAAAAGAATTCCTGTTATAAATTTTAAGAGATTTTATAATGCTTTAGAATTTTGGAAATTTGTATTTATTTCGTTAAGTTTTAATTGAAACAGTTTTATGGGGGGAATATATATTTTTCTTTTAATGTGCTATTAGTTCAATTAATTTTTATATTGGTTATACAATTCATAAAGAGAAACGAGAAAGTGAGCAATTGGGATCGTGTATATTAATACAAAACTGTTTGGCGTTACAGGGACTTTATATTTTATTAGAGTCAGGTAATAAAACTTGCTTCTTCGCAATTGAACTAAGAGGTAGTATTTCTGCTATTTTCTGGGAGTTTTTTCAGTGTTTTGAGACAGACATTTAGCTTCAGGGTTTAAATGTATATTTATATTACTTTTTTCCAGAAACACTTCATTATTTCGGGATTGTTTATCATTTTAATGTTTTTTAACAGCCTGCTATTCTAAATAATCCATGTTATAAATTTTAAATGATTTTATAATGCGTTCGATTTTAGAAAAATCTGTAATTAATTATTTGTTAATAAAAACATAGGTAAAAGTCAGATACTTTTTCCTGTTGATGTGTTATTAATTAAAGAATTTTTATAATTGGGCTTACAATTCATTAAGCGAAAAAAAGGTGTAATGGGGATATATATTAATGCAAAATTGTCTGACATTGCAGGTACATTATGTATTATTGTTTCTTAATTAGTGAAAACTTCCTTCCTTGCAATTGATCTAAGAGGTAAAATTATTTTTGTTATTTTCTGGAAGTTTCTTCAGTGTTTTGAGGTCGGGAATTTCGCTTCCTGATTTAAAAGTATGTTTCTATTGCTTTTCTTTTTTTAGAACACTTCATTCCGCCAGGAATGCTAAGCCTTTTAAGCTATTTTTAATAGCTTGTTCCTCAAAAGAATTCCTATTATAAATTTTAAATGGTTTTGCAATACGTTTGATTTTAGATAATTTGCAAGTAATTATTTAGTGAACTGCTTATACAAATAGTGGTGAAGGTCAAATTCTTTTTCTGTGATATTAATTCATTGCGTTTTTTATAATTGGGCGTAAACTTCACAAAAAATATCATCTAATATGATTTTAACATAATAAATAAGGAATCAAAATTTTGAACGATTTTTTTTTGCTAGATTTATTGTTAACTAATCAATTTTATCATTTAAATTCAGTTCTTTTTTTTTTTGTTCTGTAAACAGAATATATTTAAAATTTGATATATTGCTAAGAGTTTTATTCAATTAAAGAATAGCTTCGGGCATAATAATCATATTCATATAATCATTGATATTTTTTTGAATATCAATGATTACTCATAAAAATTTATAATATGATTAAATACCATAAATGCATACTTATTTTAATAGAAAATTAATAAATTGATTAAGTTATACTTCTGAAAAAGAGAAAAAGGCTGTATAAATTAAATAACAAATGATATACTTGTCTTCTTAATTATTGTCAAAATGACAACTATACTAATTTTATTGCACATTCATTAGAAAATGTGCTTTAAATTTGTTAATTATGACACAGATTCCAAATTTCTCCCTGTGCGTGAACTACAAAACGATTAAAAGCTGAAAAATGAGGAAATAGTTTTTATTTTATTCAAATTTAGAGTAAATCGTAAGCAACCGAATTTTAAAAAAAATTTGTACTAAATACTAATAAAGAAGCAGAAAATCGGCAATAAAATACTGATATTGCCTAAAATGCACAGTGAGAACTTATTTAATTTATTTTTGGGGGTAAGCTGATATTGATCAGCTTTGCCTCAATTCTTTTGTAGTTCCGGTAACAGGACAAAGGAACTTCTTGAAACATTATAGGAACTCGAATCCTAATATATATATCACCAAGATTCTTATCTACTAGCCATTTCGCGCCTGCTGGCACATATACGTGCCAGCAAGAAACACGCTCATTTCCCGGTTGACACACCGGCGTGACAGAGCCTTTTCTCGTTCACCGCCGGGCGTCACACATTTGTGCCAGTGTTCTAGAACGTTTTAAAAAATATAATTTTTGGCACAAGATGGCATTGTATGTCCATATGGTTTCAGATACATGTAGATCTGACCTTCTACTCGAAATGAGAGGAGCATGGCTCACATACACGTGGTTTTCGATTATATAAACATAGGGGGAAACAAATGCTTTCGATTGGAATGCTTTATGAAGGCTCATTAAATTCGCACATGGTATTTGTTTATAGTAAATAGGGAGTTTTATTTTCGCTAGAGTTGGTTATTTCGGTTTGCAGTCCAGTCTTAAGCAGATAATTAGATTTTGTAGACGTGAATTCTTTCTGTTTTTACCGTTGCAATGTCGAAACGTCATTAAAGTAAGTATTGAAAATAAAATGTGTAAAATATATATTTAAACAAGAAATGACTTAAGTAAATAAAACATGAATAAATGCATAAAAAAAGCATATGCCGTTCAAATTCTATACAGAGCATTATTAAACAATGCGTTGATACTTCGGTGAATTCATGGATTTAGGCTTAACAGCAAAAAGTCCTCCGGCCCTGGACAGACACTCGCAAAAGAAACTGCCGGCCTCAGCGATAAGCACGCGTTAGCGATTCCCGTAGCGAAAAGGCTAGATTTTTCAGTTTTATCACTTATATCTCATAATTCATAGTCACTAAATAGTTAAAAAATAATCGTCAAGTCATTTAATAACGGCAAAAGTTATCACCAAGTCACTTAATGGCAGGCTGTCATGTTTTTGGTTAAGACAGAAAGATACCGAGGAACATCCATTTAGGTTGTGAAACTATTCTCCCAATCAGGAAGATTACAGAATTAAGAGGCAACATTAAGAAATCATTATATTATTTCCTTGGTAATTGGTCAACTAACCTTTAATTAGAGAGCTTTACCAAAAAATAATAACAAGGTATCTTTTCGCCTCATCCATCTGGGTATATAGAATCAGCTGTTTATTTCGTAAAATATCTGCGTCACAAATTTCTGATGTAGATTAACCTTAGCTAACAAAGCAGTAGAAGGAAGAGAAAAATTAAATATTGCAAAGAGCTCTGAAGCGAGCGTTAAAAATAGAAAAGCAGGGGAGGTTCTTAACTGAAGGGAAAAGTGAAAGGTAGATCTATCATGGAAGTGACTGCACATTCCCTGCT
>JAPMOQ010001205.1:83453-108269 GCA_026543055.1 Argiope trifasciata | reverse complement strand
TAAATTAATTTTAAAAAAAATGTATACATTGTATACATTTTTTTTAAAATTAATTTATATATTATTTTATTACGAATTGCTAAAGCTTTATTTTTTTCAGGAAGTTCTATTTATAAATAAATATTTCCTTTAGTTGAATCCTTCGCAAAACAAATCGATTAATTCTACTTTTTGGATTTTTATGTTTAAGTATCAAAATATTTTTATGTCTGGATCACTTACAAATTATTCTTATTAGCAATAAAAATAATACTATCTATTTTAAAAACCAACCACTCCATGCTGTTATGTAAAACCACCAACATTCTTCTATGCCCAATAATATGGGATTTTGTTGTTAATTACCTTGTAAATAATTTTAAAAAGTGTTATCTTAACACAATAAGGAAGCGCAATATTAGTTTAAACAAGCTAAAATTGCACTCACAGTAACTTTTATAAAAATAAATGATTACAAAATTTGGCACAAATGAATTAAAAGGAATGGTCTTTCATAAACTTTCTCGAATATTTTATTAATAAAGTGGGTATATCTTGGTCTCACCGTTATTCTGATATAAGGATATAGTGTCTTCCCCGTGATCTGGGCGTCCAGAGTTCGAGTCCCAGTTCCTGCATGGTTGTTCTTCCTCTGTGCTCTATCTATGAGGCGTGTGAATGCTCTCTCCTTGTAAAAAGGGGCAGTTCCAGCAGATGAATGTGTCATCTTCATATGAGCTAGGAGTCAGACTACTGCCCTCTGGGTGCACAGAGGTATTTACCTTTAGCAGCTACCACATCCGCTTTCCTTGGAAAGACGGACACGACATCATCGTCAGCATACCCTGTTCTCCAACGTTGAGCAGGCCGGTTACATGATCAGTCCTTTATTTTCGAAGATTTTGCTGAAATTTTTGCTCTTCGTATCATAGTAAAGGAAATAACATTTTGGAAGCCTTTCTTCAACCAAGAAAAAATTTGATTCAAAACTACTATTGTGTTAACAAGATCAAATGTCATTTATTAAGATCATTACATTTTTGAATTATTACATTCGTATGAATGTGAAATTACTATCCAACAGACAATAAAGTTTGCCACTTTTAATTAAAAATTTGATATGATTCTATATTTTAGATTTTACACTTATGTACCAACATTTATTCATTTAATATGCATAGCATGTTTATATCATCTAACTTGTATTTACCGGGTTAACATGTTTTTGGATGGATCGATTAACGTAATTCCAATAAAGTGTTTTATACGAAATTAAAAAAAAAAACTCAAATTTAATGAAAAAAATTAATTAATCTAATTTAAAGCTTTTTTATTATTTTCCTCAATGGCCTTACGAAGGGAGGCATAACTCGTTTAGATAGATAAGCACATAAAGCGGCAGACAGACATAGAAAATTTCAAAAATGAAATTTTTAGGATTGATATAATTTTGAAAAAGTGAAGATTTGTCAAAATTTTCAATCCTACTTTTTTCTTATTATTATAACTATTTCTCTATACACAAGAAAGTTAAAAAAATCATTTCAATAAGAATCTGATGATATTACACTTTTTTTCAGTTTTCGAATCAATCAACTCCCTCGGTCATTCCAAAATTTGAATAATAACTAAAATTCCAAAGATTTGGTGGCATTTTTTAATCGGCTAAATAAAAGCTGCATCTAAAATAAAACAGTGATTATTTGAATTCATAATGAAAATAGAATTTTAAGCCACACAATTTAATATTTTATAATTTTTCACAATATTTTTATGAAAATCGATTTAAAAAATAAATGATAGTATTATCACTATACTGGCGGAAAAATTATATGCGACATTATTTTATTTTCAGTTTATGCCAAGTCAAAGAAAAGTATTTAAAAAACATATGTTCTTTTTAATTTTATATCGATTTCATAAGAAATGAGAAGAAATAAAAAAAATCGTTAATAGACATAAATTTATTTTTACAACAGCATGAATTAATTATATATGGAATTGCTATATTTTAAGAGTCACAATATTTAATAACTATAATGTACTAATGATTAAAGAGTTCAGGAAATAGTAGGAAAATTGAGAGAATCTTGAATGAAACTTGCAGTGTGTTTTGCTTTTTTTATTCTTTTTCTACCACTTATCCTCGAAGTATCCTCCTCTCCAAGTTACTTTCCTATTCTTGGATTAGAAGAATAAAAGAAAATCCTTGTACACGGATTGAATCCAATCTAATTTATCCCAGATGCTAATTCCTAATCAGTTAAAGTTACAATAGTCCCAAAGTTAAAAATACCTAAATGGTGTAAAATTTTGAATTTGACATGTTCGTGTCAATCAAATTGGTACTGAGAAAATTAATAATACAATTTTATTTATAAATGCGTGTACATATGTATGAATGCGTGTGTCTATTTTAGCATAGTATAAACGTGATCGTTTAGCTTACAATTACCAAAATTTGTAATATTTACATATATATTAGGAAAAATGTACAACTTGGAGCTTTTTTTGGAATTTTAATTAATTAAGAAATTTGTTTTTCCGTCATAACTTCTCAAATGACTATTGCAGTAAAATGAATTTTGCAGTTTAATTTTTAAAAAATACTTTTTTGATTATATTAATTTAAAAATCATAAAAAAATTTCAAGATTTTTGGTATTTTCAAAATTTAAATGGTTTAAATGGTTCAAAATTTATTTGGTTTAATTATTGAATTTCTTTATGTAGTTTTCAGCTGAAGATAATGTAGTTAGCTTGAAATTCAAACTTATTTCAATATTTTATCAAAATATTTAATATAGTAAATTTCTTCCTTTGTTAAGAAGTTAGGTTTAATATAGAGATAAAGAAATTTTAAGTATTTGATATAGTGATTTTCTTCCTTTATTAAGAAGTTAAAAAGTATTCTGTTTAATCTGTAATTTAAATTATGAATAAAAAAGATGAATCTAAGTTTTAGAATAAATGAACAGTGTATTTACTTTTTTAATAGATTTATAATATCATGCGACAGATCTTCATTTGTATAAAAATCAGTATAAGATGGTTTTAATAATTGATAATAAAAAAATATTTTAGAGAAGAACCACACAGCCCCACAGAACCACACAACCAATATTTTAATTATATAAACATATATAAAATAGTTTCTATATATTTTTGAATTTATATGCTTGCTGTTGTACAATGAAACATAAATTTTCTTTTCGTTAGAAGGATGAAAAACTAAATGTAGAGTTTCCTTAAATTCTCGATATCAAGTTTTTTAAAGTCAAAATTTTTTATCTTAAATTATGTATAGAGAAATAAAAATAAATAGTAAACGTTATTCAATAAAATATTGCTAGGAATCCACTAGTTTTGTTTGATAAACCTAAGTAACTCGATTAAAACACTGAGCCTTAAACGAGGCTAAGAATTCGGGAAAGCCGAATTCATGGGATAAACACCCCTTGCAATTAATTGAATATGTGATAGTAAGTAAACATTGTTTTAAATTGGCTTGAGACATCCTAAAAGAGCAGAAGAGCCATCGATTAAACAAGGGCAAAAACAGATTTCAAACGTGAATTTTTCTTTTACATTCCACAAAGAAAACGACTGAGAGAGAATAAAAATATCGGATTATCTTTCCAACGAGAGCCTGCAGGGAATGGCGAGAAAAAAAAGGAACGTAAATAAGCTCGGTTTGTTTGGTGGTCCGCAAATCAATCTTCCTCTCCTTACACTACAAAGGATAGGGGAAGAGGCTCTCACGTGAGCCATCAGCACCTGAGGTCTTCGAAACTTCCGGTCAAACCTTGTTATCACTGCTCCAATAGTTTGCGTACACATCAGTAGGGAGTTTTGTTTGCCCTTCAATGCCTCATCCCGCCACATTGTTAGTCCAAAAGCTATGGGAAAGCTTACCATCTAAATGTTATGCTGCAGGAACAATCCACTTAATGGGTTACTAAGTATTTATGGCAGCATATCTTATTGGCGGCTCTATAGACTACACAATCACACTTAAGAGCTTAAATACGTTAATGTATTTGCAACTTTCTAGTGAAACTATTAGTTAAAAATCAATGTTATAAATAAATAAGTTTTAATTAAAAATGGAAAGTTATGTTATTCCTTCATTATATTGTTCTTTAAATATTATTGAGTTGGAATCTGAATTAAATTAATAAGTGCAATGCTAAACCCAGATATTATTAACTTCTAGGATTGCTTGGTAATATTAGTAATACTTGGATTGATACCCCACTTAAAATTCACGTAATACTTGGATTGATACTCCTCTTAAAATTCACGTAATACTTGGATTGATACTCCACTTAAAATTCACGTTACAATAAAAAGTCAGCAACTGTTCTTGCTTTCTACGTTAAGCATTAAAATATTAGATTTGGGTAGAAGTGTTCGTTGACATTTGAAATTGTTTATTTATAATCAATCTATGGTATAAAAAAAGACTTTGTTCAAAAAGAAGAAAGTTAATGTTTAATATATACAGTATATATGAGTTGTAATATTAATTACATTAATTGCTGCAACATCATCAACAATAACATTAATATCAATGTCTCATTTTCATATTATTTATTCAAATACAAGGATAAGAAGCTTGCGTAAAGACGCTTGATTCTTGTCACCTATTCTGGTATAGAAACGGTGGGACAGACTTCTTTCTGCAGATGACGGGATGTGCATCTTACTAAATGAGTTGCTCTATGGCAGGTAATGGTCTTAAGAACTTATTCATAATTCCCACTTACGCTGCTGTGTCGTTCCAATAATTTATTTTTTTCGAACGCCTTAGATCAGATTGGAATTGCTGCGTTTTTGAAAAAAATTCAATCATCAATAAAAAATCAGCAAATGTGCATATCTTTAGCTTTATGCACCACATTATTAGATTGTGACCAAAATATTTTTGTAATCTTAATTAAATTACTTCAAGCTTTTTCTTCACATAAATTTTCTTATCCGCAACAGTATATTTATTCCTTAAAAAGTTTCGAAATTAAAAAAAAAATATTGATATCCTGAAATACTTAGTAAAATGCATTCATGCATTATAGTTTCTTTTTCAATTTCCGGAAAGTTATTTAAAGGATTTTATAATTTAAAGAAAATATATCTGGTAGCATAAGTAAAATAATATTTTCTGAAAAAGTTTGAGAATTTTCTGACTTTTCACAAGAAAATTCAATTTATGATTTATATTTTTTCTTGAAGACTTCAAGGAATCTCTATTAATAAACTTATTTACTTTTGGGAGGTTTAAATTTAGAGTAATGCTAATTTCCCTTTCCCGTGTTTATCAGATATGAACACAAATAATAATAGAATAGCCCAAGGAAAAATAATGTTATCAAACAGGGAATGTCTATTCGGCTTAAATTTAACAAAGGAGTTTGTAATGTTATGGATTTGTACAATGATTACAATATGACATTTAATGAAAACCATTTACACTTTTTAAGCATATGATTAACACTATTATACATTGTTTACAATTTTTTCGTTAGTAATGTACATATTACAGGTATTTAAGAATGAACAGGATCTTTTTAAATTTTCTTTAGAAATAAGTATTAGTTCATTTAAGGCAAAGGCTGAATAGATAAATTTTATTTTCTTTCAGACGCTGAATCCACAATCGCCAGAACAGAAAAATTATCATGTTCCCCACATTCAAGAAACATTGAGTGGCAGAGGGGGAAAAAATTCCTCTGATGGATTGCGTTCCAGGAAATCTATCATATTCTTCATTTTTGTCCTTCTGCTTCAAGATGAAGGTACACTAGAGGAGGAAGTTTATTAACCCTTGCTGATAATTGTGTAAGAAAACATCTTGTATTTTTTTTTTCAGGATTGAAGATTATGCATGATGATGGAGATTATTGAAGAAAAGCATGAAGATGATATTTATAAAATTATAATCGATTCGAATTTTAAATATTAGATTGTTGCGCCCTTTCTTTTCCCTATCTGAAATAATGTATCAAGTAATGGATGTGAATGATGTCATCGAATTCCATTTAGATCAATGCAAATCTTTTTATCTCGATATCAGAATAATAAAACCAGAATATAAAAATCTCAATTATTTTCCATGTAATTCAATCGATTCCAATCGGACGTCCTTCGGAAGGTAACAGTGGCTAAATATCTTATTCTTATAATCAATGTTTACCACAAAGTTGTAATTTCTCTGTATCAAAGCATCAAGTATAATGATAGCAGAAGGCTAATTTTTTTAACTTATGCACCTGTAGGTGCTGTTGTGAATAAGAATGTATTAAAGATATTTAACTTTTGTTTCTTTGGTCTTGATTAATGGATTCTGAATACTTCCTCTGAAATCATTGTTTTGTATCGAAATAATACAAATAAATCAGGAATCAGCGTTATTTAATCTATACAACTACGTTAAAAACCTTGGTTATTGATCACATTGACGATTTTTTTAAATTGCTATTTCTTGTCGTTCAGAATTTCTCCTTTTCAAAACAACTTACCTTTTCTAGAAAAAGAGAAGGCTGACCTATCATCCAGGGTCACATATTTTTTCAGCTAAAATTTGTCTTTAACTTCAGTTTTCTCAAACCCTTAATGTTCATAAATATTCTCCAAAATTAACATGATATTTCAAAAAGTAATAGAAGAATTTATATAAAAATTTCAGGATTAGTTTTAAATAATATAGGCAATGAAATGAACCAAAATTTTCATTGTTTGTAAATGCTTTTTAATTTATAGGTGTTTTTAGAAAAATTAACTTTTTAAATTTATGGAAAAAATACATATATATGTATATTTTTACCCATAATAACCACGCATCTCAAGATTTTTCTTAGATGTTGGTTCATTTCATTCATCATTGTATTCCGTAACTTGATTATAAAGAAAAATAGCATTTCTTCAAGACAGTTTTGTGAAGAATGCTAACCGTTTTGGTTAAACTTCATTAAAATTTAATACAAATTATCCTATTTCTCAAAATATAGTATATTTTAAAATAATATTGTTGCATTTATAAAATTTGTATTATAATTGACAGTACATCTAAAACTGTAATTTTAAACAGTTTAAAAAAAAAACTCATTTTTTCAAATACTTTCCATCGAACCTTTATAAGCAATGAGATGTGAATCTGAGTCAGATTTTTTCGATGAACCTAACTTGTGCTTTACATATCTAAAACATTCATTGCTATTTATTGGCAGCTGAATGAACTGTGGTAATTTCAGGTTTGATAATTTAGATTGCTTAATCTAAATATAGTTCCTGCTTTTCTTCGAAACTTTGACTTGAACCATTGTAATTTTCTCTCGTCCTCTTATAATGTGATTCCCATCAGATGATATGTAACTCTTTTCCTCGGGTATAGGAATTACCATGAATACTTGATGAAACAGTAACCGATTCGGTATCACGGTTATTGCTTCCCATCATTTCTAATCTTAAAAATTATCGGTATGATTGTTTTGACCATGTTTCAAAAGGCAGCATGTTTCCTTCGAGAATGAGTGATATATGCATCAAAATTGATAATTTTCTTTTATTTGGCTCGATTTTCGTACTATAATCAATGGATACCGGCATTTATTGATTAGAATGCTAATCAACTCATCTGTGGTAATTTTATCCACATTTGCAAGTAAAAAGCGATGGTTCAGTTCTTTGATCATCAAAATTTAATGTGTTTAAAAATAGTGATAAAGACCTCAACATGTTGTAAATTGACAAAATTTGTATTTTAAAGCAGCAATGCAAAATCAATTTTGAGGCACTAAAATTTCTTTCCCCCTTTCATTGCGATGTATTACTTTTTAATTTCTAGAATTTTCTCCATTATCTGAAAAATCATCACTAGTTTGTTTTAGGAATTAGCTAAGTACCGATTTCAAACAGGTACATCGTGATAGAGATTTACAGAAAATCTATATTTCAGTAGTAAACCTTCAAGCATTTCTTACAGATTCTTCTTTGATTGAAAGTTTCTAATCTATACTCAAACCATTCAGAGAAAAAAAAACTTCTTAAGCTTAGATCTTATCCAATCTCCGAAATTCCCATTCTTAGTCAATGATGGAGTACTTGTTGGATGATTAGCGAGGTAACGGGCCCAGTAATAGCATTGTTTTCCCTGGGATTGTCTTTATAGGCTTTTATTCTATGTGGCGCAGCGCCAGACCAGTTTTCTATTTATGGCTATTATATTTTTCAATTCCGTTTTCTAAGTTTGCCGCCATCCAACTTTTGTAATATTGTTTATAAGCCGATCAACATAAATGTTTTTCCTGTCGTCAATCATATAATTTTTGTTCTATTTAATTTTTTCCTTCTTTATTCTTTAACGTACAGTGAACATACATATTTCTCAAAGATCTTTATCTTTCAAAATAATTTATAATCGTTTTCAATATATCTAATGATAATTGCTATTGTACATAAATATAACGCTGCTAAGTATAAAGAATTATTATTAATGAAGAGATTTGAAGAAAAAAGTCTTTTGAATGTATGCAATAAACAAAAGTACATCAATATACTCGAAAAATACACGATACAGATAAAAATATGAATGGTATATTATTATTAAAATGAAACAATAGAACTATTTTTTGACAGTATATGTAAATATTTTTTTTTCATGTTTAAATATTTTCTTTGAAGATTCTTCAAAGAAGATGCTTACTAAACAATTTTAACAAATTTTTCAATTGCAATTATATTTCTTAGGGCTTAATTCATGGCAACTCAACATTTTTACTGTCTCAGAGAATAAATAATATAATATTTTTATTATAAATATTTATTCTCATTTTACTTTATGGTTTACAGTGATTTAAGTACATAGCAGTTTGAAGAAAATAAATTCTAATTTTTACTACCTTGCATATCCTTTCAAAATTCAACACTTAAATATGATTGTAAAGGCTAAGAACTTATTACGTAGAAATTTATACATTTTATCTTTTAAACTCCAGTATAAGATAAAATAAATCCGTTACTAAATTCTTGTCCGCTTATAATGATCCAGTTTATGAATATATTTTTCTAAATTTCCAGAATTAAAAATATTAATTCAAAAAAATATTTAGACTCCCTCCATATATATAGATAGATATCTATCTATCTATCTATATATATATCTATATATCTATATCTATATCTATATATATCTATCTATCTATATATATATATATATATATATATATACATATCTGTGTGTGCGTTTTGAATTTACCTTATTACTTCAAATTTCAATTTGTCTTCTTCTTCTACTTCCAATAAATCATGATATATTATTTTCACATAATATTATAGTATTTCGAAGCAAAATTAATTAAATCCTTATTCTTTCTTTAAATATCCTTTATTCGAATAGAAAAATTCTGATTAGTTATATAAAAGTATGAAAACCTTGTTCCATGAATTTTTTATCTATTTTACGCACCGCGCTTTCAGTTTTTTTAAAATTATTATCACACCATTTTTCCCTTATGAATTTAAAATTTCCGAATAAAATAAGGAATTTACTTTATTTTCAGTTAGTCTATAATAAAAAGAGAAAATTCAAATTTAATTTTCCTTTTCTTCTTCCATAAGACGGAAAATAATGCGAAGACATATTTCTTTTGAATTTCATTTGCTTTTATTCTGTAAGAAGATTTCATAGTTTCTTTACAACTTGAGTTTACCGAATTTTTCCTTCAAAATCTTAAATTAATTTTCTTGCCTCTTAATTTTCCTTATAATCTTATGAGAACATGGTAATGTTTTGGTTTGAGGTTCTTAAAACCTCAAAATTCGTAGGTAACAAACTGCCGATTTATAGCATTTGATTGATCAATATTTAGCTTTTAGGGTTATTAGAAAATAATGCAGAAGGTCTTCAAATTTGGCGATTTATCGCTAACTAAATTTACAAGTTGATTTCCAAATTAATCATTCTCTGAATTCTTACGAATTATCTTAATCAATTTAAGTCATTAACCAGTTAACACCGGTTTTAAACAATCATGAGACTATCAGATTACGCAAGCTTCGGTATTTAGAAAACGGATACAGTATTCATTTACTTTATTTATTACTTTAATTCTCAAAATCGATCGAGCTCCAAAACTTTATTTGCCTGGAAGAAAAATTATTGCACACAATCTATTGCCCATTATTGTTCAAGATAATGCGATGCTATGCAATATTACACAATATTGAGGATATAGATGAATGTCATGCAATATTGTAGGATAATTGTGTGTTACTGGGGAATCAGTTTTTAAGGAGTATAGAGTTTTGAGTTTTTATCATATTTATCTCGTGAAAACATTAAAAATAAAAGTGTTTTAATGAAAATATGTTGATCTTCAAGATTAATTGTATCCCAAAAATATAGATTTATCCAAGTATAAAAAACTGCATGATTATTTTTTTTTAAATTAGTAGAAATATGAAACATTGTTTTCATAATGTTTTCTGATATTCTAAATACATCAAATAGTCTCGAAAATAGCATAGTAATTAAAAAGACATGATCCAATATAGATGTGCACATATTTAAAAGAACAGAAAGCTAATTAAAATGAGATTTTTGCATACAATCTTTCCACCAATATTGTAAATATGTGGAATTTTAAAGGAAATTCCCCAAATTTGAATGTTATTTTATTAAACCAATGATATTTGAGTTAGAGGATTAAAAAATTTAACTACCTTAACTGATGAAAAAAGGTATCTAATTTCAACACAAGAAGTAAAATTATTACCAAATGTTGTATCACATCATAAAAAAATTTGTTATATCTGATCATGTTTGAGATACCCAATAACTCATTAGAGTTATGGGGTATCTCAAACATAATATTCTACAAAACAGACAGATTAAATATTTTTTTTGAAATATTTATCTAATATTAATTTTTCAAACTATCGGAACAAGACATAAAGTTTAAAACGCAAATTTGCCTCAATAAAAAGAAACTGAATGCAAAACTTGTTATATTAGAATAATTTAGGAAGTAGTTACTGCAGTGTTTCTCAACCTTTTAGTATTCACGGCCCAATTTTCAATCATAATTTTCATCGCGCCTCCCCCCTCCCCACCACATGCAATAAAATGTATACAATAATAATGTATTTTGAGTATTTCGGAGCTAAACCTACACTACAACCTTAATTTTAAGCTTTACAAATTACCAAGAATAGGGAAATTTATTGACATTTTGCAACACCGATCCTCAGCATTAAAAAAACAAGAATCCTATGCCTTTTTATTGCTCTTGATTCCCGCCATGTCGAGCATTCTCACAGTTTCGATTTGTCGGAATTTGTCTGGTCAGCTTAAAAGTTAAGTTAGGAACATGCGCAGATGTGAACAAATGTTTTCTCATAGGGAGAAGGAGAAAGTTCTATGACGCCAATTTCAATTCCAGTCAATCTCATTCGAGTCGATCCTTTTATCACTATTGAATCTATTCTGAATGTGTATGTTATATATATTTTCGTGTAATTGCAGTTCACCGTATTAAATATTCTCGGCAGCAGACTTATGCAGAATCACGGATTATTTTTTAAGCGGGCTTAAACGAGCATTAGACGATAGACAAGCATCAACAAGTACACAAACGAAAGTGGTTCCGAAAATAAAATCAAGAAAATATTCTCAAGAATACTTAAATTTTGGGTTCACTAGTACTGAAGTAAATGAAGAAAGGCACCTGTGTATCATTTGCTCAAAAATGTTGGTGGCAGACAGCATGAAACCTAATAAACTTAAACAACATTTGGAAACGCTTCATAGTGAGTACGTAAACAAATCCAGAGAATTCTTCGAATTAAAATTAAAATCATATGAAATGCAAAAATCATTGTTTAAAAAAACTTTGTCTGTGAATGAAAAAGCTTTAACTATCTCGTACAAAGTTTCATATAAAATAGCCAGAAGTAAAAAGCCTCACACCATTAGTGAAGAGCTTATTTTGCCAGCCGCAATTAAAATTGTAGAAATTATGTTTGGAGATAATTTTGCAAAACAATTGCAGTCTATACCTCTTTCAAATGATACTGTTGCCCGTCGAATTGATGATACAGCTGAAGATGTAGAGTGTCAGCTTTTGTCGAAGCTACGTGACAAATTGTTTTCAATACAACTTGATAAGGCAACAGATAGTAATAAAGATGCTCATTTCGTTGCCTATGTTAGATTTTGTGATGCTTTGTCAGTAGTTGAAGAATTACTTTTCTGCAAACCAATAGAACTCAAAGCAACAGCACTCACATTATGTGCTATCTTAAATGATTTTATGAACTAGGCAAACATAGAATGGAAAAATTGCTTCGGAATATACACCGATGGTGCTCGTTCTATGTCCGGAATATTCCAAAGTATTCAAGCACTTGTGAAACAAAAATCGCCACAGTGCGTCTGGACACATTGAATGATCCACAGAGAAACTTTGGCTTCCAAAGAAATGAGTCCTGGTTTGAATACTGTGTTAACTATGGTTGTAACCGTAGTAAATTATATAAAAATGTGACCCCTGAAATCAAGAATCTTTTCTGCACTTTGTAAAGACATGGATGCAGTACATTCAGTGTTACTATTTTATTGTGAGGCAAGATGATTATCATGAGGAAAATTTTTGCAACTTTGTTTATGAATTAAAAGAAGAAATCGCCGTTTTCCTAGAAGAGGAAATCAAACCGGAAGCAGAGAATTTTCGCGATAATTTATTTGTGATGAAATTGAGCTACATGGTCGACATATTCGAGAAATTAAATAACTTGAATCTTCAACTGCAAGAAGCAAATACACATATATTGGATACGAGTGATAAAGTTAATGCTTTTTGTAGGAAATTGGAATTGTGGAGCAGGAATTTAAAGCAAGAAAACTTAACAATGTTTGCAAATTTGAATGATTGTATTAAAACTTACAAAGCTGATAAACAATATGTAAAAGTTGATTTTGTAACCTTTGAAAATCATTTTGCAATGCTAGCAAAGAATTTTTAAAAAGTACTTTTTTGCTGACGACAAACTGATATCAAGTTACAAGTGGGTGAGGGATCCATTTCAAAATACTCCCGAAGGACTCTCAATTAAAGAGGAAGAAACCTTCATAGACTTCACGGCAAGCGGCAAAACCAAAAGACAGTTTAGTAACAAATCACCCTTTGAATTTTGGGCAGGAGTGGATGATGAGTTTTCTGCACTAAAAACAAGGGCATTTCGCCTTCTACTACCATTTTCAACATCTTACTTTTGTGAAACTGGATTTTCTGCGGTGCCTTCTTTGAAAACAAAATATAGATCTCAGCTAAATGTAGAAAAAGAATTGAGAGTGTCTATTTCTAATATTAAACCCTCCTTCGAAAAACTTTTCTCTGCAAGACAGGCCCAAGGAAGTTACTAATAATTATTAAATTTGTTTTTAATTTAGTAAGCTGTTTTAATTTAACAAGTTAATTATTAAATATGTCGAAATGTATTTTGTTTTGTATGTATGTGTGTGTTCTTTCCTTTCAGTCACTTAATCATTTTTTAAGTAACATTTTCTCTTGGATATGATCGCGCCCCCCCAATAGTGTGCTCACGCCCCCCTAGGGGGGCGCGCCCCACAGGTTGAGAATCACTGAGTTACTGTATTTCACTGAAAGTATATATTACTGTATTTAAATGGACATCTAATGGTGTACATATAATAAAAGTCTTTTGGTACATGGTAATTTACTAATAATTATTGAAAATAATTGCAAATTTCATATGTTTCCTGTTTTATTAGTATATTTCATTTAAATACATAAAAAAATATATTCATGAATTTCATAAAAAGTCGTATATATTTATCTAATGTAAAATAAATAGAAAGTATTGTTGTTTTTATTTAAACTCTATTCTTTTACATTTAACCTGGCTGAAAATATTGATACATGATTTTTGTGCTTTATAAATTTGAGAACCGAAATCAGCCCACATAAATATAAAAAATAAGGGGAACACTACATTTTAATTGCATATGCATCAGAAAATTTCTACGAATTTTGATTAAATGCTTTAATGAATTTTCCAAAAATATTTCAAAAGTCAGCATTTGATTTCATTATTATAGTCTGAAAATGAATATACTTTTAATGAGACACAAATTTTAGCTTTATTGACTCTCTAAAATTTAGATAATAATAGAAAGCCATAAATGGATTAAAACTTTCTTTTCGCAAAAAAATTATGTTTTAAATAATAATTTGTATAAAATTTTCGCGCTATTTTTGGTATTCTGAATATAACAAAATACTGTGAAAATACCATAGCGTTTGTAAACAATTCTTTATTGAAACAAAATAATTTGAATAGAATAAACGTTTATGAGAAGAAATCACATTTTATAGATGAATCAAGTTCTGATCGATGATTTAATTTGTCTGATTAATAATATGTCGATTTAATTAATATTTTAATGCATTAAATAGCTTCTTTATTCAAAACATTGAAAAATAAAGTAATTTCGGGCAGATAATTTACAGATACACACATAGGCTTTCTTACAATGCCATTATTATATTTGAAATTTTGAAGTTCAGTGTTTACCAAATATTGTTCTGCATGAATTTTTTTTTCACCGTTGAAACTGCTCCTTCGTGGTTGCGTATTTGAGTCTATTGATGCAATCAAAGAAGATTCGCTTCAAACTCTTAAGAGGTTTTGCAAAAACCCCTTTGAAGTATGTTTTGAGGATTAGAAAAAAGTCTTTTCGGAAATGCGTGCAATCGGAGGAGATTTCGTTGAAAAAATATAGATAATTGATTATCAGTGAATAATTTGACAATTTTTGATTTAGAACATTATTCAAATTCGTTCATTTATTAAATTTTAGATGAAACTGGAAATTATTTTTGAAATCGTGCCACACACGTTTAGCAGTTTACACTTCTATTTTATCAGGATTTGATTCTTAGTATAAAAATTAAAGAAAAAATAGAGACAAAAAATCAGGAAATAATAAAATAGTTATTATGATACGGACCTCCCTACGGAATCTCCCAATAAGACAAAAAATAAAGCCATATTCTAATAAATAGAGAAATCATTTTTTTTTCAGATCTGGGAAATGTTTGGAAAAAGTTATGCATACATTTATATCTATCTCTTTTATTTGGTTTATAAACAGACTAAATATAACAGAATACAGATATTCTCTTTATAGTTCATTTCAATAAAAGCGTAGAAAGTTTGAAACTAACACAATTTTACACTTCTAATTATTTAAAAAATGGATGATGGTGGATTTTTAACGACTTTTATTAAACTATCATATAAATTTATTGCAATTTAATTAATTTCCTTTACAAAATTAAAATGTGATATAAAGAAAATAAAATTAATTTGAAATCTATTATAATTAAAACAATATTTATAAATATACTTCTAAAGTAATCATTCTCAATAAATGCCCATTCTTTAATTTTAATTCTTTAAGAATATAATTAATTATGTAAGAATTTTTTTCTTTAGTGATTCAAAATATTATTCTAAAGACTATCGATCAATCTAACTTTTATGGCTTTTGACTAAATTTTACATTTTATTGCAGAAAAGGGAATTTAAAATTAGAAATTACAGGTTTAATAATAAATGTAAAACGATAAAACAAACTAATTGAATATCTGAATAAAATTTCATAAAGAATACATCCGTAAAATAATTGAAAATTACAGATTATAATATAATGGAATATGTAAATATTAAACCTGTAAGATTTATTTTAAGTTATTTTATTTTCATGTTCATATTTAGTCATAATTGTCTTTAAATGTACTTTCTCCAAATATTTAACTGAATGTTATGAAGATGGTTAAAGTAGGAATGTTCATGGCTTGAGTTCCAGGTCAACTAATGGCCTACTAAAAGGAGCTTCGGTTACGATGTGTCGCCTTCTCCCAAGTGTGTCATGCATTGAAAGCATCCGTATGAATAGCTTCCCAGCACAGAAGCTATGTTCATATGGTCAGAGTCTAGAGACCCATTGCCAGAATTATTTATTACTGTGAGTAGGCTTATGATGACCTAAATAATCTTGAACCCTAAGATGAAGAACACAAAAGTAATTATTTGAAATATTTATCATTTTGATTTAAGTTTAGAAATGGGAAGTAGGTCAACAAATTTCATAAAATATTAACTGACAACAATACATCTTAAACTAAAATTTAAAAAGAAACTAAATTGTTTTTGTTTAGATTTTGAAATATAGGCAAACATTTCAATTTAAATGAAATCAATTAATCGATGGCGAACTGCTTAAAGTTTATATTTTCCTTAATAAAATTAACTACTTTTAACAAAACTGAATTCGTTTGTTTTCAAAATCCATATGCAACTTTTAATAATCTTATTAACTTTGTTGTTTTCTAAAAAGAATGACTGTTATATAATTTCTCTTGACAAGAAACCGATTACTTTAATATATTTAAATGTGAATAATATTTATTTGTAGATCTCTCATAAAAATCAATATTTTTTTAACTAATTTTTCATCAGTTTTGCCAAAAGTATTTTTCAAGACAAACCGAAGCTGTTTGTTTATTTTTTCAAATTTCATTAATTAATTAAAATATGTTAATAAAAATAAATAAACTTTTGGTATTTTTTCTGTTGAATTTTTCAGAACTGAAATACACTTACTTTAAAATAAAAAATAAACAATTACTTTTTATCTATACCCATTTCATTTAAGATAATTAAAGCAAACTATAGACCATTGCTGTTGCTTTTTTGTTTCTTCAATTCATTAAAATGTCTTGATAAAAAAAATAAGCTCTTTGAGGGATTTGATTGAATAATTATTTTAATAATATTTAATATTTCAATGAATGAATATTTTAAAGCTGAATTAAACTTACCTAAAAATTCAAAAATTTAACTTTTTATTATACACATTTCAGTTAAGAGTGAAATGTTCTATAAATTTGGCATTAGTTTTTTTTAATTTAATCTAATACATAATATATTACATTTTTGTAATTTCTTGATACTTTCTGGCATCCAATTTAATTTTGTCAAACCATTACTTTTATTCCTTTTAACAATACTAAAATTAAAATCATTGTTTTTCATGGTATTAACTCTAATTAATTGGTTTTGTTTTTAGCTTTATTTTACAATATACGAGTCTTTTAACCTTTAAGTGCAGCAAATGAAATATCAAGTCTTATGAAATATCAAGTTGAGATTTTCAACAAAAGAATTCTTTATAAATATCTTAAAGACTAAGAAAGACTCGAAAACAAACTAGTCACAAAAAGGCTGCAAATATTTTAAATTATTTCTTTATCCGATTGCACTGGATTTAAAATGCGTATTGCTAATATTATAAATGCCAATTCGTAATGTTATTATTGTATATTAATCATTATTGCCTCTAAAATAAGTATTGTTAATGTTATAAATTTATATTTTTAATTACTACCTTCAAAATGTGTATTGTTATTGTTATAAATTCACGTTGTTAACTAATGCCTAGAAGGTGTGTATTGTTAATGACTGCCTTAAAAATGAGTGTTTCTATATTAAAATGCTCTACTATACCAACAAACTAAAGTTTTATAATACAAACTCGAAGGCGAATATAAAACATACATATTTTGTATTTTATAAATACATATTAAACTATGAGATGCACTTGTATGACTAACGTTTTGTGTGATAAAGTAACGACATAAATCACTGCTAAAGTAGGGAAGACACGTAATAAAAAAGACGATAGGATAATAAATGTATGTGCTTGGTCGAGAGGAAAAAGCGGTCGTTGTACATTTATCTTCGCCGATCTCATCTCCAACAGATGGGGTTCGTGTTATGATCGCTGATATGAGTCCTGTCATCAGGGTCTGGGAATTACGGTCAGTGATAAAAATGGGAACTCATAATTCAAAGGCCCTCCTAAGCGGGTTCTAATAACAGACTTAGCTGCCCCCTAACTCCTTAGATGCTTGATAAGAAAGTTATAAAGGGTTAAAATTCTTATTCGAGTTGAAAGTGATATCTATATCATCCTCTACTTTCAGAAACGTCAGAAAAATTTTGTGTTTACCGTTATGAACATAATATATTTTCTATAATGATGGCAATTACAACAGTTATAAACAGATTCTGATTAAAAATCAATGGTTTTGTTTTTTAAATTTATCTATATAGGTGCATTTCTTGAAAAAAATAATGACAAATAAGCACACGCAAAAAAAAATTCTTATTACTGACTATTATTTTTTGTATCTTCTGGTCTCAGGCTAACAATATCATTTAGCGCTATTCCATAAACTTAGTGGTACTAGCATTGTTGCCATAGAACGATAACTTAATGACACCTGTAATTTTTGTGAGAATTGTTACTGCGAATTCGAATACGTCCTGCTCATATCCAATAGCAACACTGCAATTATTTTGTTAACCAGTCAGCTTGTACCATGCTAAACTACGTGGGCATGCATGGTATTTTTATTTAAATAACCAGTTCCTATATAAAGTAAAATATTTATATGTAATATGTTATTCATAAAAAAATAAAACTTTATCAAAAAAAAATGCAGACTGAAATTCAGTTTTTCAGGTACAGATTTTATTTAATCCCCAAATATACACAAAAAATATTGACCAAATAAAAAAAAGGAAGTAACACAATTACATCTACTCATTTTCGTCTTAAAAATTAGCAAATGAATTCTTTATAAAATGTGCAGTTGACACGATACAAGCCTACTTATTTTTCGGTACTTTTATTTTTTTAATTGGAATTTTTACTGAAATTTTACTTATAAATTCAAATAAAGTTCTTTATTTGCTTGTAAAATTTCCTTTAAATTATAAAGAACTATTAAAATAAGAAATAGGTCGCCTTTTTTTAGTTTTAAAATTCAACTAGTCATTACAGTTTTCAATAACATCTTGAAGTGTAAGAATGTATTGAAATAAACGTCGTTATTCTAATATTAATCAAGCTTAGTTATTTTTGAAAATAAAAATTCTAAAATAACAAATTTTTTTATTCATAAAAGAAAAATATTTTGAAATTCTCCAAAGGAGGAATATTTTTCCTTGTTTTCTAACATTAATTTTACTAATCTTTTTTTTTCTTCCAAAGTTAGTACTTTCAAAAATTCTAATATCTACTATCATTTTCTTCTAATAGTAAATAAGTATTTTTTTTAGTGAAAAGGTTTGTAAATACAATTAATTTTTTCGTCATGTAATCTGAAATGTTTCAAGAACTAACATTCATTCTTTTTTTTAAATAAAAAGAGGTTCCAAAATAGAATATTTTAAGAATAAGAATTATTTTCAACTAAAATCTGGTACTAGATAATTATTAAGAGATGTTTATTACTGAAATTCATTCCTAATAAGAACGTTTCACGGAATTATATTTTAAATATTTACTATAAGAGTTACATGTTCACAACAATTAAATGTGAAAGGGCTTACTTTAAAAAACACTTCGAAGCTATTTTCTGATAATGAAATATTCTATAAAAAAATCAATGAATTTTTAAAAGGGGCATAACATTGTCATATTTTAATGGTTAATCAATAGTAATTTATGTAAAGAATTAAATTTTCAATTAACTTTGACAAATTAAAACGTAAGTATTGAATAATGATTTGGCAACTATACCATTTTAAGATAAATACTCTAGAGTAGAATAAAAATAAACCATTTTTTATGTCTCTAATTCTTTATTTTCGCATTCAAAAATAAACACAAGAATTTTAATTTATTTCATGACCTTTGTAGCTACTATAGTGCGTTATTAGTTTTTAACTTTTAGTAGAATCACATTTCACAATCTAAACAGCAGGTTTTTATTTTTTATTTTGAAGGAATTTAGAAAAATTTCGGACGATTTGTAAGATAAATAATTATAATATTGTAATAATTTATAGTTCTAAACCAACATGCATCATTTTGCTGTACTTACTTAACAATTTACTTTGTCCACTGTAAAGTATACTAATAAGGAATTAAACACAACATCGCTAGAACACCTGTGATTCTTTGGTAAATATTTTTATAAACGCCTAAATGTATAGCTTATGTATGTAGACACACATAGACGAATATGTTTATTTTTCGGTAGTATGGGATTAAAATGTTGTTTGAATTTTATAATATGTTTTGTTATTTAAATTTTAATTATTTATATGAACTGTTTCTTTAAGAAAAATATCACTATTTCAGATTTTTTGAAATAAGAAAAATAAAAGAAAAAACTCATCATTTTGTGCGTTAACAAAGTATATTTAAAACAAAATTAAAATATATTACTCAACTTTTTAGATATTATATATATTGAAACAATTTAGATTCAATTAGCTAACAACTGTTGCATTTTGAATTCTGAAGTAATTAATCAAATGTTAAGACCAGCTTTAGGAATATTATGTGGAAAAATATAAAATGTGGCTATATGAGGAAATAAGGAACATTATTTAAAACATTTAGCTATTTCAAAAATTGAATATTTTTACTTTAATAAAATATTTATCTTCTAATTAGAAATTTCACTGTTTACTTTAATCATTAAACATAACCTTTCTTCAATAAATATATTATAATTGGTTGATTCATGAATAAATTAGTAAAAAAAATTCAAATAGTCAACCCTATTTATAATTTTACTCAATGTATCAAGAATTTGGAATATATTTTTTTATCTATTTAAGAGTATAAGGCAGTAATTTAGTTAAATAAATGAGTTACTTATTTAATTTTCTACAATTATTTAAACATATGGATTTAATTAGTTATTGGAATCAAAATTCATAACCAAAATTATTTCCTTAGATGAATCTGGATTCGTTCCATTCTTAAAAATCAACCGTAAATGAAAACATTTAATGTAATCAATTTCATAACCATGAAAATAACGAGTTGAACAGCTCATGTTGTGTAAATTAAATGTTTCATATTCATGCACCGATAAAAAATTCATGTGTATTATTTTTAGAATTTTTATAGTTGGGCTTTTCTTTTTCCCTTTTGTACCAATAATTCACTTAATCTATGTATTATTAATATATCAAACATTTCACAGGCCTTCAAACGAACGATTTGGTAAATTTAATAGGAATGAATCACACAATTTTTGCCTACGATATATTTTAAAAACATCACATAAGTGTATAAGGTATTGTGACTCACAACCAATAACATATTTAAATCTGAAAAAACTAACAGCAAATTTGGAAGAAAAAGCAATCACATAAATCATTATTCTAACTAATTACAATTTATAATATTCTGCTAATGAGTGTTGGGTAATACTTAATAAGTTTATATCTAATAAGTTTTTGAACAATATTTCTCATGTTTCATAAAATAGGGCGCAATATAGTGTGATATAAAATATTATTCAATATTGATTACTATTATAAAATTCCATAAAATTATATAATGTATGTGTGACATAGGGATTGTTTATTCCTATCTCTGAAAGATTTATAAATGCAGTCCACCAAAATAATAATGAAGAATTTCTTAAACATTTTTTCCATTTTGAACAGTATATATTTTCACAGATTAGCTCACATTATTATGTGATGTTATACAAGATTATTCAAAATCCAATACTATTATAAAATATTACAATTATTGTTTAATACGTATGTGTAATATAGGTATATCCCCACCTTAATGCAAAGTTTCCAAACATTTATAAAAGGAATCTTTAGTACTTTTAATAACCAAGAATTTTCCGAAACTCTCTTTCCCTTTTGAAACATCAAATACGTGAGCATGGAGCTTAAATTATGTTTCTGTGTGAATGGTAAAGTCATTAGATCTGTTGAACGTTCCATTCATTGATATATGAGCCCTGGCTGGACGAACCGTTGTTCAGATATCCACATCTCTTATCACTTGGCTTGACCCACACCACTTCATGGCCTTTTGTTTCGAATGATTCACTTTTATGAGACTCACCGAGATTACAGTGAGGATATAGATCAATGCATCTCGGCGAAGCTGAGTGTTGAGGTTAGTCTTTTGTTTAGCTCCAGGGAACAGTAAATCTCAATTCCTTGAAGGATTTATTCGTGGCCTTGTTTCTTAGCAAGGTGCTGAAATGACAGTTCGGTGGTTTTAGTGGGTGGTAAGAGAGAAATTTTGCAATAAATTGAGTTATCTGTTTCAATAAAAAGGGTGTTTTACAGGTTTTATTCGGAATAGGGAAGTGGTGAAGGTAATGAATTTTGAGAACTTGAGGCATATCAGTGGAAACAGGGGGATCATTCTGAATTGTTAAAATGTAATTCATACATGGAAATTTTGTACACAAACTGCACGATTAATAGATGATAAAGATAGGTTTATTTTGTTAATTATATAAATATTTATTTTTTTGGGTATAGTTATTGAGAGATAAAATAAGGAATACTTTGTCATTAAATAGTTTGTACTGTATTTTTTTCGGTATCAATTTGTGAACAGTTATGCAATAACAATTAAATAAAACATGTATTATTTGAACTGAAAAAGTATATTAGATAACAAACCTAACAGAAGAATGAAAAGATTCGAAATAAATGTGTATGTTAACTATCTTGTCTTTATAAAATTGAATGACCAAGAATTTAATTGTAATTAACACAAAATAAAAATATATACGAAATTGCAGTTCAGAAATTTTTATTATAATATGCTAAAAATTCAAAGAAATATGAGATAATTTGCTTTTTCTTCAGTCATTTTTTATTAGGTCATTCCATTTATATAATACATATAGACAGTTTTAGTTTTACATGAAATACTCATCTAAAACACACATTTACTTATTTTTTATATAGACATTTGTATTAAGAAGTAAAATAAAGAATAATTTCTCAATATAGAATATAAATTATATTTTTTGGAAATAAAAATATAAATATTTATCTCATAACAATTAAATAAAACAAATATGATTTTGAATTGAAAACTATAAAAGATCTCAAATATTAGTGATATATATATGCAAATTGCAGCAGTTTATTGTAATTAGCACAAGGTCGAAGATTTAAGGAATTGCATTTCAGAAATATTCTTGAAGCAAGTAAAAACAATTCAAAATTCAAGGGCAGATACTTCTTAATTCTCAATTAAATAGCATTACACATTTTAATTTTAAATGAAATGCATATCATATTACCTAGAAAAATATCTCCATTTCAATATCAAAATTTAAAAGAACTTGATAATTTAATGGAGTTACCATTTAATTTTGATAGAAATATTTTGAATTTCTTTGAGGTAACACGCTATAGTGCATATTATGTTAAAAACAACCTAATTGATCAAAAAAAGTTGATTTGTTTGCACATATATCTTCAAAATTTAATGCACTCCCTTTATTGTTGGAAACTGACAAATTACTTGATTATTAATTAGACATGTAACTGTTTTCCCAAGTATCTGGCCTAAAAACGAGACTCATTATTAGAAATGTTATTCGAATTCTGAAATATTATCGTGATTTATTCCATCTCCAAATTCTAGAAACTAATTTGAAAACATAATAAATAAATACTTAAAGATTAAAATAAAATCAAGCTTATGTATATAAATGAATATATCGGGCCAATGCATGTAAATGAATACTAGTAATGAAGCTAAGACATATAAATGAATAATTTAATTTAATGCCCGAATTTGATATATTACTTGATTTTTAATTAGAAATTCAATTGTTTTCCCAAAGTTTCTGGCGAAAGGAAAAGAATTATTATTAGAATATTTATTAAAATATTGAAATATTCGTGGTTTACTCGGCCTCCAAATTTTAGAAAATAGCTTGAAAAAATGCAAATAAGTTATTTGAGATTGAAATAAAGTCATACTATTAAAGCATGTAAATGAATATAAATAACAAATAAATGAGTAAGAGTTATTTTATTTTTAGATTAAAATGGTTCGAATATCATGGAATTCAGTCTCACGCCATTAGTTTAAAATGTAAATTTAAAAAAAAAGAAATTTGTGAATGTAAAAAAGTGGACTTTATGGGTTTGTTTTTAATATACTGTTAAATAATAAATACTTATTTTTAATCCTTTTAATTCATCCTTTTATTACTGGCAAATGAATATAAATTACAAATAAGGAAATGAGCAATATTTATCTTTGTATTAAAATATTGAAAATGTTATGGAATTTAGGCTTATGATATTTATTTAAAATATGAATTAAAAAAATTATATGTAAAAATGAATTCTATGGGTTCCATTTAATATGTTCTTAAGTAATAAAGGCGAATCCTTAATTTTAATCGTTTTAATTAATCCTTAATCAATCCATTTATTACAGGTAAAAGATTATAAATAAGAAATAAAAAATGTTCCGAATTTATTTTTGGACTAACATATTTGAAATATTATTGAATTTAGGCTTATGCCATTTGTTTAAATTATAAACTTTAAAAGAAAGTAATTTCTAAATGTAAGAAGATGGATTCTATGTATTTGTTTTAATATGCTCTTAAATAATAAATGTGAATCCTTATTTTTTAAGTCAAGTCTTTTCTTACATTTCCCAACAGAAAAGTGAGAAAAAATGCTGATAACTCTTAATATAGTAAATAATAAAAGCATGCTAAATTTCAACACCGTAAATCGCATTGATCTACAGCAGATGGTGCCAAAGGATTAATGGTTTTGGCTTAAAAACTTCGATAATAAGAAGCAAAAAGGAAAAAAAAAATTCGAATGAAAATAAATGAATTATAGCTTATTTCATTAGCTGATTAATTTATGTGTTTCATTTAGTTTTTTATATCGGACATATGAATGCTGTTATTGTGATTTGAAC
>JAPMOQ010001205.1:59114-79766 GCA_026543055.1 Argiope trifasciata | reverse complement strand
AAATCTATAAAAATAACAGAAATAAATCTATAAAAATAACAGAAATATATTCGAAATTGAAACTTACTTTTATTTACAATTTGAACAGGAATATTTTACATAAGATTTCCAAATGTGGTTCTTACAATTACAGCATAAAATATTAATTTTGCTGTCATTGCTTGATGGACAAAGTTTACGCCTTGCTTCAATGTGTGGGAAAATGAGTGAAGAAGTTTCATTATACCCAGTTCTTCCAAAAATAGACTTCGTTTATTCAATCAGCCTTTGTTCAATTCACTATGTATCGAAGTCCATAGAACAAATGCATTCTACTCAGAAATATCAAGCATATTACAGTATGCTACCATAGGCCAGAGATTTGTTTTTCTTTTACTAGTGTATATGATTAAAAGTTGATAAAGAATATCCACAGCCTCTTTAGGTGAATTATAATTTAAGATCCTTAATGGCCTTTCTCAGGTCTGTTGCTAACTTCTTTCTCGTGATGCAAAGTGCTAATACGAATAATATTTTTATTTTTTTAGGATGTAGTTTACAACTGCTGTGTGTTCTGTAAAATTAAAAAGGAGCTGTGAACTTCTTTGTTATTCATTTGTTCAGGAAGTTCTGATTTATTTTTTGCAATGGTGCCAAACATAATAATTTTAAGTTTTAGAAAAAGCTGTCCTAAGCAGTAAAATATGAAAAAAAGATCATTTCGTCATAATCTTTCAGCATTAGTCACATTTATTTATTTTTCGATTGTAAAATTGAATACTATTACAAATTTAATTTTTATCTCTTATATCTTTCTCATTGCATATCTTGTGACTCCTTAGATAGTTTTTATAATATTAGAAGCAGCTGATTCAAAAGAAAGTAACAGCGGAGCTAACTTCCCCATTCTTTCTCTCCAATTTTTGAATTTTCTTTTAGAATACACCATTTATATTTTATTTGTTGAATATCAGTACCTAAGTCATTTTCGGAACTTATATTCACAATTTCCTTTCGTATGATTTCCATACTGGGATAATTCTTCGCTGTCAGAAGCTTCTATTACTTCAGCTATATCAGAGTTTCCCAAACTTTTTTGTGTCGTAAACCCCTTGCCATGTTTTTCCGTATTGAATAGACCCCCTACTTACCTGATATTGATTTCCTGTAAATTTCTAACTGTAGTGAAGTTTACTGTTAAAAACTTAAAGTAAAAACACATGTTAATTTATACATTTATTAATTGAATTTAAATTTATACTACTCAAAATAAAATTTCGCATCTGTTATGTAAAATCTATGTAACATGAAATAAGCATAAAATAAACTAACATAAGCAAAAAGTCAATATTTTTAATGAGAAGGATGAGCCTGATGCTTTAACAATAAATTATTTCATAGGTACTTTTATGAATAATGTAAATGTTTTGATATTATAAGATAGTATGATAGTATGATAGTGAGAAAATAGGTACTATCAGTGTATGTGTTGATATTTTCTATCGTGGATCCCCATTTTCATTTCATGGACCCCAAATTTTTTTTTCGCTGACGTAGACCCCTTGCAGGTTGTCATAGACTCCTAGGGGTCGATATAGACCACTTTGGGAATCACTGAGCTATATCAACGTGACAGAAATTTCTGCTATTCATCATCTTTTTCTACATTTGCAAACACAAACCTTTTGCAGTGTATCAGAAAATGAAATAAAGCAGAAAAAAAAACATTGAAAAGATACTGACCCCCTGCCAATCGTACCAACTTTTGGGCTTTGCGCGAGATTTTTTGTCATGTGACCGAACTTATACATCAATGCAAGCACCAAAAACTGATAAATAACAAAAACTATTATTGTTTTCTTTTGAATAATCCAGAATAAAAAAGAAACATATATGAGTAAATATAAATGATTTTATATTAACCCGAACAATACCTTAGGTCTCAATTGAAAAATATTCCTTCAAAATAAGAATTAAACTATATCCCTCTAGGAGTAAATGTTTATATTATTTACCAATGTGGTAAAGAAGTTACAGGAAAATATCCCCTCTATAAATTCATAAAAACCTTTAAGTTGGATTACATTAAAATTAGTGAATTTAAGCTATCAAGTTTAATACATCAATTGAAGCGAATTTATTTAAGCTGCATTTATAAAATTGAACTTCTTATCCGTGACGTAGATGCTGATTCCATTTTTATGTTTCCATCTAATTGCTTTTGAGCTAATAAAGTCAGTTTGATACTATAGCAATTGTTTAATTTAATTTATGACAGAAACAATTATTTTCAGGCACAGAAATAAGAAACAGATTATTTTAAAAATGATGTAAAAGAAATTTCACTAAAAAAAAATTCTAGATTTTCTTTTTACTATTTCCAAAGTGTTTGCTTTCCGCAATTGCACCCAGGGTGAAACTTGACTCTGGAAATGCGTGAACACTTCTAATACATCATTAAGATTCTAAGCTCGCCCAAAGAAGAAAAGTGACTTTGACGCGTCCACTGGGGATCAGAAATAGAATCTTTCGAAACTTGGTTTTCGTTACCCGTACACGACATTTTCTTCAACCATGAAGGCTCGGCAATCGAAAAGAAGTAATTGACCAAGACATATGCTGGTTTTTTTTTTACCATTGCTGTTGACGTGCATCAAAAAAATTGTATGGACAACGCAATTTCAGAGAAATCGCATTGTCCAGAGTAAGAACTATTACACAGCTAAATATCCAAAGATAAAACTATAAAATCGCAAAATGTTTACCCAGAAGATGAATTCCTCTTTTAGTTAAATATTTAATTTGATTAATGATATACATCTGAAAGACTTCTTCGGGGCCGCGGTGACCTGGTGGGGCCGCGGTGACCGCGGCTTCGGAACCGAAGGGTTTCAGGTTCGAGACTCGATTCCACCGAAGATCCGTCTTGTGAAGGGGTCTCTTGCACGTAAAATCCCCAAATTTTCAACAATTAGCTCTCATTATTATAAAAATGCAATTAAATAACGTCACGCTTTGTTCCAACAATTTTGGATTCGTAAATTTTTTAATGAATCTCTCAAATGGCAATTCCTTTTATTATATGGAATGATTAGTGGCATACATATCTTGAAAACTGTTGACTTAACTATAGATTTTTTCATTGAAGGTAAGCATTCATAAAGTAATAAAATGTTGACATTTAGAAATGAAGGTTTTTTATTAATATAATAAATTTTTGATTTCTAAATTCATTTTTGCCATTAGCAGATATATTGAATTTTACTCTGACGGTTTCATGTAATATTTTTGACGAATGTCAAGTTTTCACAGATAATAGTTCTTACATCTTATTCTTACCTATTTCTTTTATAATGGAGAGTAGAAATAAAAATTCAAATTTATTTGAGCCGGATACTTCAAATCCAATTCTGGAAGGACAGAATTGTCTGATGTCTCAGTGATTTTAGCAAGTTCATATGTATGTATCTTTATATATTATTTATTTTACTTATAAATATCGTGTAAGAAATGTCAGTTCAGAAGTATTTGTAGTATGCTTTCCATGCTCATGTTTATATTGTCTTGTGAAATGTAAAATTTGAAATAAATAATTTTTTCTGAAATTTGTCTTTTGTTTTCATCTGCATCATAAAGAAGTTATAAAAGAATTTTACCTTCTAATATATAATAAAACTACACAAATATTAATATTTAAAACTGAAATTTTATTTCGATCATATAAAGGAATAAATATATATATAATTAAAATAAATTATTCTTTAATATTTTATCTTTTAACATTTGATATTATATTTTTAAAAATTTAATATCAGATACTGAAAAAGTAGGAGGACTGTATTTATTCAGGTGATGAAATAAGACAGAAAAAAATGACATTTGAAGTGAAAAAATATCTTCTTTTCCGGCTTCTAGGGAGAAAAAATGACGGACGTGTCAAACTCGAAAGCGACATTTCAAACTCCAAAATTACTGGGAAAAAATGAAAGGCTTGCTATATTTGAGTCCTTTCGCTTATTCAGAAGAGTTAGAAATGCGAAGACAGAGTTCAATAATGTAAAAACGTGTTATGAAAAGATCCTAACAGTTTATGACAGATAAAATGAGTTCAAAAGTTGAAAGTCACGTATAATTTTCGAATTGAATGACATGAGAATTTCGGAAGTTGAAAGCCCGTGTAACGAATGTAAATGACGCAGAAAAATCCAATTTTCACCTCGAAGTACTGCACCCTAGTCTCCATGATTTAGAATGTCAAACACTTTTCCTAAGCAATCAACTGTTTTAGCTTTAATTTCCCTTTCATTTCAGAGTACTCGTCACGGTTGTGCAAAATATAAGAAAAACTAAGAGCCGTCGTCTATTTTGCATGGTCTGATTCCTGTTTATCTGAAGCCAAAAGTGCACACAGGATTCAAAATCAGAGATAATAATTAAAGAAAATATTTATTATTTCCAAATTAACTGAATGAATGTTATAATTTTTGCCTATTTTAGCCTTTTCTAAGATTATGAAACTTATGATTCCAATTAAATTCATCAATTTTACGTGGAGTTATATAGTTTGGCTTAAATTCTGATAAATTTGTTCAATAAGACAAAAACTTAGATACTTCAATTGATTATATGATGTGCCCAGTTATGATTATATGATTGATATATACATACAAAATGTTCTTTCTTTATTTACTACTTAGCTCTGAATTATTATTTATCCAATTATTAATTAAATTAATAATTATTAATTTAATAAGCTAAATGAGTCACTTTTCTTAAGCCAAACACAATCCAAAAATATTTTAATATACCATGACTGGAAAAAATTGTCACTTTAGGAGTTAAGCAAAAATTTTATAACTGATATTCCATTCATTTGTTTACATCAGATTTAAATGATTTGTAATTCTTCAGATAAGTCTGAATATGAATAGTAAAAGTCTGATGTTGAATAGATTTTTCTGAAAAAAGATTTCCAAATGTTTAACAAACATTATCTAGCTTTTTACTTAAAAAAAAATACTTCTATTCTAATCAGACAAAAAATTTAGAAAAAAAAATGAAAGAATATGTAATAAGGATAAATATGTAATCTGATTCCACATAGAATGGGAAATTCTGCTGAAGAAATAAATGTTTGTCGATGTATGCAATTTCAAAGATTATGTCTATTTGGAGGCAATTATTATCAAATTTCACTCACCGAGACATTTAAAAATTCAAAAACCAACGGAAAGCAATTTTTAAACAAAATCATATTAATAGTTATTATTTTGTCTATCAACTACTAATGTGGCTTCTGTTACAGGAAAGGATAAGAATGGCGATTTTATTTCTTAAACATTCTTATGATAATTTAGCTCGCTAACAATAAAATCAACTATTTGAATAATGTATGTAAGAAAGATGTACATAATATATTGTTAAACATATGTTCAATATAATGATAGAAAAGTCACTAATGGTTTCTTTAACTCATTTTATCTGAAAAAAATTCACTAATGGAGAATCAGGATTCTTTTTGAACATTAATCCTTTTCTTAATTTATTATTATCAGTAAACAATCGTATAAAAGTGCGCTTCATGATTCTTTTAAATTTTATTTGTGTGTATTTATATAAAAAATATGTAAATAAGTTTTAATAGAAAACCCTCGTTGATCAATGAAACATGAATACTTAAATTATTAAAATAAAAAGTAATTAATTTCATTAATATTAAATTAAATGGTGTTAAGTAAACAACATTATTAGTTTTATATGTAATGATCTGCAATGTATAATGAATTTTAAATTGGTGATATATTGATATAACAAATTATTTGTATCCCATAAAAAGTATTCAAACCAACAAACTCCTATTCATCGAATACAAATACATTTGAACATGATAATGAATGTTGTTTCATCTCATGAACACACATAACAGAAAAATCAGCAGCGACTTCATCTTCGCGTAATTACACTTTTCCTGATGGGCAATTTCGGGTTCCCTCGTCCTTATTACTCTACTGAGTTATTTTTCTGAATCCTCTTCCAGGCTACTTGGCCTCACCACAGCAACAAGGGCATTCTTTTTATTGCATCCAGGAGGGGGGTAGGGAAAAGGTATGGGCTCATCACTAGCCAATGAGAACCTGCCTGCTTTTCTGTCTCTCAATGCTTTCTGGTCTTCATCGTTTATTCCAGTTTTTCTTTTGTGATAAGAGTTTATGATATGATGTTAAAAATAATGAGGGTAACCAGTGGACTCTCGTTTCCTTCCAGAAGGGGTTTTAAGCACCGCTCTTGTTTGGCTCGCACAATGAATTTCTTATTGAAGTTTTATGAGATCCAGAACCACCGGAGATTTATATGTAATGAAATTGAATCAAACGGAAATTTTGTGCAGGTAGGACTTGCATTATAGCCAGATGTTTCCAGCTCATATTTTTTGCTTAAAAAACAATGAATCACCACCTATACTCAATGGTTAAAACAATTTTGTCAGCAAAGGCTTTTATAGGACGCAATGGGTGAAGACAAAAGCTTTGATTAGACGGATAAAAGATAACAAATTAATGGTGCAAACTTAATGTTTTGTCTCTAGTACCTGAAAGGAGTTTCGAGCCATAATACTTCAAAATCTCTATCATTACTTTAAAATAATTTGTAAAAAAAACAAATATTATATATTTGCTGATAATAGTTTAAAAAATAGTTTCAAACAATGTATGTAATTTACATGTAATGAAAAGAGTGTTAAAGCTGATTCCTATGGGAAGACTACCTACTGCAATGTTTCTCATGATAAGAGTTCGGGAAAATGTTCATATTTATTTTCTGATCATGGTCTCCAGAAATTGAATTATCCTTTGTTAAAAATTTACCAGCGGGTGACCGAGCTCCGCTCAGAGAAAACAGGTATCGAAGCTAACTCGAAGATTTAAATTTTGAATTGTGATTTATCAAAACAATACATGCCATAAGAAAACTTGTGAAACCATTGGTGAAAAGATAACCGGTTAAACCTCAGCTTTTCATCGTCCACCAGCGATGTCATGTCTTGATGTTCCATTGGAAATCCCCATCTGCACTGGTCTCTCCCATGTTTGCTGACCATGCACGGAGCGCTTGGGTTCATATCACCACACGGGTTATGGATCATCCATTTCAAGATCAGTTCCTTGAGTTCCGGATCATCTTCTGGAAACTTTATTAGTTCGCCATATTGGCTATAAACGGCAGCACGTTACCGCTTGAAACCTATTAGCCATTATGGCGAACTAATAAAGTTTGAAAATAACCTATCTGTAACTCCAAACTGCTTGACCGTAGCGCTTCAAAACCAAAACCAATCGATTCCTCGTGGCCAAAAACCCCAGACCCCCAAGTTTACCGAAGTTTGTTAATTCTGGGGCGATTTTTGACTTGGCAACAATTCCTCGTATTATAGTATAAGATATAATATATGTATAAAGCTTTGCCCATATTATCTGAGGAGTAGGATAACTAGAGTAAATGTGTTTGGATTTTGTGTTTGGATGTGTTTAAATTTTCATTTCTTTATAACTCTCTTAATTTTGAAAATAATATTGAAGAAAATCCAATTAGGCAAATTAGTGCATCATTAATATGAACAACTTTTTTATTTAAATGTTTCTGTAATTGCAGTATCTTAAAAGTTAGGGGCTGAAAAGCTATTTCCATGTCCATCATTTGAATGTCTCTCGAATCAATAAGTTCTATTGCCAAAATTAACATAGATGCAAAGGAATCTAAAGCTGCCTTTCAGCTTGCCAAGAGGAAAAAGAGGATGTTCGAATATATATTTGCTGAATAGCTACAGTTAAACTGTATCAGTTTTTGTCTATCAAAAACGATAATCTTCTTTGCAGTTTCCGAGAGGAAGGGTGCAAGGAATTTTCCTAGTGTTTGAACCACGTATGAGATGAGCAACCAAAAAGGGGAAAACCACATATAATTCAATGTTTTGATGTGCTGATCTCGAATTATCTTGAAAATAAAATGCTTAAATATTTCGGTTTTTTTTTAAAAAAATTTACTAATATAGAATTTTTAGAAAAAAAAGGTATAATCAGTTTTTGTCTCTTTAATTCAAACGGAAAAAAGTATTGAGCTTAAATGTAGAAGACGTTATATGTTATTCCTTGCTCTAACGCATTAAGAAAGTACGAAAGCTTTTATAATGCGAAAAGTACGTTATAATTTTAAAAATTAAAAGTAAATTGACGGGGGGATGCATTACATTAAAATCATAATAACAAATAACAAAAATCCACTTAGGATATTCTAAAAAATAAATTATGTGATTCGAATTTTTATGTATTGTTATTTTTCAAACTTTGATTTTTCATTAAGTGCAATGTAACTAATAATGTAATAGTGTGTAATATAGTCTAATAACTAATAGTGTAATTAATTAATAAAAAATTACCATATTTTTATTAGTTAATTACACTATTGCTGTTTTCCTTTAAAAAAATCCTTTGAATTCGCACAGTATTATTTATAATTGTGATTGATATTCAATTTTCGTATTAAACTCAAACAAATTATAGTTTTAATCATTCATTTTATTAGTTTTGAAACACGATTTTAAATTAATTGGTTCATTAAGAATCAGTCATGATAGATTTACCTGATTTCAATCCGAATCATCTATGAATAACTGCCGAATTCGAAAGCTAAAGAGTAGATTTTACATTTTGAATTAATTCATTCATGTAAAAGTTAATAAAAATATCCTTCAGTAATTCTCATTTAAATTCCTAGTTACTCCTTTCCATCTATTCTTAAAAATTTATCTGAAATGAATAATCTCATCCGACTCCTAATTCTAAGGCCTTGAGTTATTAAACAGCGATGAGTGGCGCCTTTTCTATTGTGGTTATGTCGTCTGGGAGTAGAAGCAATTTTATCACTCATAATTACTGTCTTTCAATAATGTCGTCGACCTCCTCAAGATACTGTGATGAAGCGTTCCGTTGGGTGATGAAAGCAGAATAATTGGATCATTTTTAGATTCTGGCAATATCCACCTCAGTACTTTTCCAGCTATTTTAAAGACATATATTTTTCCCAAAATATCAAAATTTTACACAAACGTTTTGATGGGAAATACTTACTAACAGTTTTAAGCATTTAAGGTTTAATTTGCTGCTAACTATTACTTCAATATTTTTTAATCATCTGAGTTAATAGTTGTAAGTATTTTTCATATACTATCAAAAAAATTGAAATGAGGTAATCAATAAAAGTTTATTAAAAACGATAAAACATGATATTTTATCAGTGTGTACCATGGTAATATATATTCCTATTAATTAATTGGAATAGAATATATTTTCTCCAGCGTAATTATTTCAAGTTAATCATATGAAGAAAGTGATGACAGTGAAAATTGATGGAGGCACGATTACAGATTGCACTGAATTTGCTTTTCAAACACATGCACAAAACTTTTTTTCTATTATAAATAAAAACCAACAAACAATTTTCTTTTACTTAAAATATTTATGAACTGCTTTACTACGCACAATAATTTATAATAGCGTTATTATTATAAACAATAATATAAAATTCGCATTTTCCTAATCAAGATGCATGTTTCATGGTTCTTATAATTTCTTTTTTTAATGTTATTCGGTGCAGAAGCGTTATTACTTATTTTAATTGGAATTTTTAGCCTTAAAAATTTTAGAATGTCACAATTTTATTAATCGTAAATAATGCTTTGAGTAAAACGTATTTCAAAATACAAAAAAAGACAAAATAGTAAAATTTATTTATTAAATTAAATTCTACTTTGTTAATTATGGTATCTTAAATTATAATTTTATTTTATCTCTTTAATGTTTTTGAGATAAGAAATTTGAATTTGAATCTCAAGAATTGTTATACAAAAAATATGATATTACACCTGTGAGAACCATCGTAATATATATCCTAGTACCAATTGGAAAAGAAAATATTTTCTTTGGCATAATATTAATTCAGATGCTGTTGTGAAATAAGTGGTGATTATAAGAAATTATAGGAGACACTATCAATATTGCAAAAAAAAGGTTGCCAGATATTTTTTGATCATATATTTGAGACAAACCATTTTCTTTTACTTGAAATATTAATGAACTACTTTATTTCCAAAGATGTTTATGATAGTATTATTATTAAATAGAGTAGTTTGAAAATTGCATATAGTTCCTGCCTATAGTTCTGTGAGAAATATAGGCATTTGATTTTATTTTCATTAGAACTTTCAGCACAAGAAGAATATGTATATATATATATATATATATATATATATATACACACCGAAGAGCCATTACATTATGACCACCCTCCATCTATGAGAATGGGCTAGCCCAGGAGCAGAACCACTGCACGTGCATGGTTGATATTGGAGTATATAAAATGGGTATGCGGTGTCTTTCTAAACATAGTGCGATTAGCCACATAATGATAAAAGCAGCGGATTTATCAGATTTTGATAAAGGTCAAATCGTTATAGCTCGGAGACTTGGAACATCAATATCAGAAACGGCGCGTTTAGTGGGCTGTTCACGTGCAGTTGTTGTGAGCACATATCAAAGGTGGTGCAGGGATGGTGAAACGGCAAGTCGCCGGCCAAAAGTGCGTCGTCGACGGCGCATTGATTCCAGAGGAGAGCGGAGATTGCTATGCATTGTTCGCCGTGACTGAAGGGCTACAACAGCCGAAATCACCACCAGCTATAACAGTGGTGACCCATACAGTGTTTCTCAACACACTGTGCAGCGTACATTGCTGCGTATGGGCCTACGCTGCCGGATGCCGAAGCATGTTCCTGCACTAACGGAACGTCATCGCCAAATGCGTCTGCTATGGGCCAAGAAACATCGGGATTGGACACCAGAGGAATGGAAGAAGGTTGCATGGTCCAACGAATCACGTTTTCTGGTCCATAACCTCGACGGGCGTGTGAGAATACGCCGATTTCCAAATGAATCCCATGCTCCCGGATGCACATTTGGACGGAGAAAGCCGGTGGTGGGGGTATTATGGTGTGGGCAATGTTTTCATGGAGCACATTAGGACCCATAATCCCCATAGAACAATCCTTGAAGTCTGGAAGGTACGTGAACATGATTGCAGACCAGGTTCAACCATTCATGGGAACAGTGTTTCCTGCGGGGGATGGCGTGTACCAACAGGATAATGCACCATGTCATAAAAGTCGAATCGCCATGGATTGGTTCGAGGAACATTCCAGTGACTTTCAAGTCATGTCTTGGCCCCCAAACTCACCTGACATTAATCCAATAGAGAATTTGTGGTCCTACTTGGAAAACCAAATTCGTGCTGCCACGCTACCCTTTCGCAATGTGAGGGAACTGCAGGACCAGTTGGTGAGCGCTTGGTACCAGATACCTCAGACTACCTATCAGCACCTTTTGGAATCAATGCCACGGCGGGTACTAGCAGTTTTGAGGGCTAAAGGTGGTCCTACATGTTATTAGCAGGGTGGTCATAATGTAATGGCTCTTCGGTGTATATATATATATATATATATATATATACTAAAATCAAGCTAGTCTTTCCTTCAGCTAAATTAAAATATTTCATTATTTTTTTAAGTTAATTAATGATTTATATAATATTATTTGAATTGATTCGTTTGTGTAGAAAACATTTAACAAGCTACAACAGTTTTAAAATTTTGTATTTTTATAGTTCAATGAAATTAGCAAATAAATTTTAAAAAATAATAATACATTTTATTAGTCGTTTCTATTAATGCATATCATGACTTATAAATTTTAAAATGGAAGAAATAATTATTAAATTTATTCCCATCTGTTAAATACTTATTTAGATTAGAAACATTTTTAAGTAAAAATCTCCTTTTATGTTCTTCACAATAAGTTTCATTAAGTCAAATATCATATTACTATCTCCAAATCTGTTATGCAATAAATGACTGAAATAAATATTATTTACTACTGTCATTCCTTCTGTCAAAAGCATTGAAAGGTTCAAAATTAATATAATTTAACTATTACCATCAAACTTACAACACACATTTTTGCTATAAATTTTCTGTACTGAAGATCACTAATTCACTTCTTTTATTAAGTGATTAAATTAACGTAAGGACAGCAGGTTGAATGCATTCTAATTTGCATCAAAATCGCTTTATTCAAAGAAATTCCTGTATTCTACCCGAAATGTTAATCTTTCATCAATTTAATGTGTTTAATACAACATCCGCATTCTTTACTAGATGTTCCCAGGCCAAATTTTTGAAATGTTTCCACCTTGAAGACGTTGATTTGATTTTTAATCTGAAGGTGATTTTTTAATGAAATTAATTTGTAGTGATTATATATGCTATTGAGCTGCCTATGCAGTAAAAAGTTTGAAGTGTATTTGATTAAATGCGTGTGATATTCCTTATAAGATTAATTATTGATTTCCCACATCAAAATTAGGTTTATTGGATTAATTCTCATTCACATTTGTAGTGGATTATTTTGTATCTCATTAAATATAATTTCATAAATTTATTCCTAAGTTTGTTCATCTTAGAACAGGAAATATGGGGAGTTTAATCTACTTTTTCAACACAGAAACATGCATTTCTCATTGATAAGTAGTGGCATATTTTGGTTAAGAAATTAAATATTACTTGAAAACTGTCTGAGCAAAAAATGAATAGTTATAGCCAAAATAATATTTAAAATAAGTGGCAAGTGCTTGAGAAACTTTCAAAAAATTCACACTTTATATTCATGGTATTTCTAGAAGTTTTTGGTTTTAATTTTTAAATCTTAATTTTTTAAAAATGTTTATTTATAACATTATGGTTTTTTAAATGCTTCTTTGTTCATTTTCTAAGATGTTAAATTTATTTTAAAGTTTGCAGTAATTTCGTTTGATGAAATGCTACATCTTTAAAAATCAATTTTTAATTAAAAAATTCGTTAATATTTCTCTACAAAAATTTCATATTTAATGCCCTAATGAATATATTTTTTTTACAAATATAGTGCAACAATTTCTTCATGGTAGTTAATATTCTGCATTTTCTGAAAAACAGAATAACACTCTATTAATTAAAAAAATATAATTATTTTCTCTTTTATTAAATCGAAAAATGGCTTTGTTTTTCATATTTTTACCATATACTGGACCATAGTGCTTAAAGGTTAGGTAAAAACACTGTTTGCTTCTATTTATCGAGCAAAGTATTTTCTTAAGCTAATGGGAAAATTTAAATAAATTAATTGACAATCAACAAAAAGAGAAATATTTTGGTATAATTCCCTGCTGCTAAAAAAAATTCAATTTCTATAAAATTCAAAATTATTGTTTTTCTTTTATATATTTATGTTTCATGTTTGTGTTTTTATACGTTTACTCTAAAAATTTTCTGCAGTTTATAAAGATTTGTTTTTAAAATCTCAACTCGAATAAACACATAAACTGTAATTTATATTCTTTCTCAAAGTTTAAAACTACAGCATCTTTGTTAGAGTAGTACTATTACAATCTTAATTTTCCAATAAGCATAATTTTTTTATTGATGAAAGACACTGATTTTCGAAATGATCAGATAATTTTTGAATCTCAATTGAATTTTACTGTGCGAAAATTTTATACATTTATATTTTTAAAAAATCATCGAATAAAAAATCTGAATTGTAATTTGTACTATTCTTCGATGCTTTAAACTGCAATATAGTTCTTGTTCTAGTGTTAGAAAACATTTGAATTTCAATTTCCGAACAAGAATAAATTTTTATTTATATATAATTCACTAACTTTTCAAATCTTCAGAAAATTTTGTGAATTATTAAATTAATTTTGTCATCGGAATATTTTATACATATTAATATTTTTTAAGAAAACCTCTAATAAACATATTTTATTTTCTATTCACATTCTATTTTTTTACTCTCGTACTACAATATATTTTATATTCCAATGCTTGATAATATTTGACTTTAAATTCTCCAACAAGCATGAATTTTTATTTATATATAGTTCGTTGACTTTCTATATCCATAGATAATTTTGTGAATATTCAAACTTAGTCTCTCTTATTAAAATACGGTGGCGCCTTTGTTAAGCAAATTACTTTTAAGACATCCGCTGCTCATATTGCACGATTGTATTGTCTTAATTATGGGTGACCACTCTCTGTGGAATAATCAATTCTGAATTTCGAGCCTGTAAATATTTCATATTGTCTAACAGGGCTACATAAATCAGTGATGAGAAAGCATTCCAACCAAATTTGCCATCTCAGATGGCGAATATCCTCTTTTAAAATTGGAGAAATATTGATTGTTATAGCTCGACAGCGGATGGAATATATTATCATTCTCTGCTGCATTTCATGATCTCAATCGTCATCATCACCTTCTCTATCGAAGAATGCCTTTCGTGTATTCCTCTATGAAAAGAGGCATTTACGTCATTATATTTTGTATGAAGGGAAAGAGATAATTTTTGAAAATTAAGCGATTAGCGGTAAATAGTTTCAAAGGGTTTTTCCATCAGAAAATAAAAGGAATAATACAATTTTTTATAATAACTATTTCTTAAATGTGTTTGTAACAATGTATTTTTCCTTATTCAAGAAAAAGGAGAATCCATTATCAAGCTTTGTTGCCTTTCGTGATCTCAATCATCTTATATCACCAGTATCGAAGGATATGAGTTTCAATAAAAGGCTTTATGCTACTAATTTTTTTTCTCTCTATGGGAGGAAATATGGAGAAATAAAAGCATTAAATAAGGTTTTAAAAGGTTTCTTCAATAGGAATAAAAAGAAATAATTATAAAATTATCTTTAATAATTATTTTGTAAATGCATTTGTAACATGTATCCTTCTTATTCCAGAAAAAAGGGAAACTCATTATCAGGCTGTGTTGCCTTTCGTGATCTCATTCATCATCACCAGTATCGCTATTAGTATCAGCAATGATCAGAGCGATAATGCGTATTTCAATATCAAAAGAAGCTTTATGTTGATATATTTTGATTCTTTATGTGGTGAAAAATATAATATTAGTGAAAATAAAGCGATACGAAGCGATTTGAGGTAAATAAATCTTAAAATTTTCATAAGAAGAAATAAAAAAGAATGATGTCAAACTCCTTTATCATAATTATTCTGTAAATACATAACAATATATCCGTTTATTCAAGCAAAAAGATAATTCATTAGTATGCTCTCCTGCATTTCATGATATCAATTATCAGCATCACTATCGCAGGATATGTATTTCAATATGAAAAGAGGTTTTGCGTCAGTATAATTTGTTTCTCTTTATGGGAAAATTATTAGAATTTGTTAAAATTAAGCGTTACAAGGCCATTAGTGATGCAATACGTCTCAAAAAGTTAATATAATGGACAATAAAAGAAATAATTTCAAATTTCTTTATAATAATAATTTTTGTGAAAAGAAACAATTCATTGTTACAAATTACATTGCATTTGTAACAATGAATTTTCCCTTATTCAAGGAAAAGAAAAACTCATTATCATGCTCTTCTGCCTTACGTGATCTCAACCATTATCACCATCAGTATATCTAGATACGTATTTCCATATGAAAAGGGGCCTTGCATTACTATATTTCATTTCTGTATGGAAGGAAAAGGGAATTTGGGACAATTAAGCGATGCGAAGCGATTAAGTTTGAATAAGTCACATTTTTTTTTTTTCTAAAGGGAAAAAGGAATAACTACAAATTTCTTTATAATAATTATTTCGTTATTGTATTTGTAACAATGCATTCTTCTTTATTCAATTAAAAGTAAATGCAACAAATATTTGAAAAGACTCTATGTTTTGTAATGAAGGAAATGACTAACAAGTTCTCGTTATTTTATTACTTAGATTTTTGTATGACCCAAGAATGCATTTTTTTCTGTTCAATCCATAAATCATTTTGATGTTTTGAGATTAAGTTTATTAAACTTTAGATATTCCTTGCTAGACTTCCATTTTATTTCCCTTAGATGATTCTCGACATATCTTTAGTTACCAATATTGGTTGTTCTTAATATCTACTGAAATACTAGAAATGGTTCGAATACCATAGCAATAATGAACTATATTTATTATGATGAAAAATATTGACTGATGAATTGAACTTACTGATAAACTTGACTAGATTCAGTTAATTGATGAAAAAAGATTTATGAGATAAATATATCTATAAAATTGTAAAATTTATGCAAAACTATTTTTTTTAAATAAATTATAATCTTTAAAAAGAGTTTTTAATGATTTTAAACCGAAAAAAACTATTTTATGCTATTATAGTATCATAAACTATGTTATAAAAGCTGAAATATCTCAATTTAATTTTAATTAATTAGAATCCAATGCCATATTTTGTATTTATAAATTATTGTGTTTATAAGTTATGTGCATATATGCCGAATTCATTATCTGACCATCGAATAATCAGTCTTTGTAAAGATCCTGCACACACGTACACGTAAAGAACGTACGGTCTATTTTTATATTATTAGCAGAAATTTATTACGTAAAATATATTGAAGCAGTAAAGCTATTACTTTAAGTTTAGAAAAAAAACTAAATATATGTAAGAGTTTCAACTCTAATTGTCAAAATAATTGCGAAATTTTTTATTAAAATGTTTCTGAGTTCAGATTTCTTTACAGAAATAGCAAAGGATTATTGTCTAAAAGTATGAAATTCATGTAAAATTTCTAAAATTCCAAAAAATAAAATTTGTCCCAGATGTTACAATATTAAAATAAATCATTCTTCATTTATTAATAATTTAGTCTCATTTTTCACATAATTTCAAAGAAAACAGAGTCCGGAAAAATAAAATGTTCTTCAACCTTATTTCTATTGCAAAGATTTTTTTAAATAATATATATCCATAAGGAAATTGCCCAAAGCTGTATATTATTTTGTCTCGTTAAAAAAAATTAATAAATATATTGGTAATATTTATGTTATAACATATATTAATAATATTATGTTACAATATTTTAGTTATAATTTTAATAATGCCCCAAAGATGTTTGTAAAAATTATGTATGTCCCCTTTCTTTCAAATTCACCATATTTTATCTATAGTATTAAATATGCGTAGTTTCAAATAAGGAAAGAAAATATTCACTAAATTTTTAGAATATCAAAATGTATTGATGAAAGAAGGATCATTTCAAGCTTTTGAACCAAACTATTCAATTATTGAAAAGTAATTTTGTAGATTATAATAGAATATATATATATTAAATGAAAAGTATTTCTAGTAATGTTTTTAATAAAACAGATAAACATATGAAACATACAACTATCATTTTGTTTACAAAAGGTTTATCAATATGGTGTATAATTCATTAAAAGAGGTTTTATTAAACTTGAAGTTCTTTCTTACCTTAGAATAGATGTTTCATCTTTCCAAAGTGTATGTATCTTATTGCTACCACCATAATTTTTATCTAATTTGCTTTTGAAATTTTGCACATTGTAAGAAATTAAATGTTACACGATTTGAAAAAAAAATAACGATTTTGAAATTGTGAATTTCAAATAACGATTATTAAATTATTTTTCAAATAACGATTTTCAAATTGACGATAGGAAATAACGATTTTCAAATTGCATTAAAATAATCAAACTCATTATAATAATCAATTAATAAAAAAGATTTCAAAAGATTTTTAAAACAAAAAATGTTTCTAATCAGTAATTTTATAGAAATGGTTAGGTGAATATTTCTTTCCTTAGTCATTAGGAAGTGAATGTTTTTATGTGGTTGAGTATAGTATTTCTCATATGATTACTATAAAAAGATAATTCAGTTAGAATTATTTTTTAAAATTTCTTACTTTTTTTATTAATCAAACTTTTGGTTTATGATGAATACTTCAAAGTATAATTTATCGTTGCAATCAATTTCAAATAGTTTTTCCAAGAAATGTAAATAATGGTGAACTAAAGGTAATATCTATATTTAATCATTATTTTTCAAAAAAATATGTAGATATTTTTTTTCAAATAAAAACTTATTAACTGTATATATGAATAAATAAAAAAACATATTATATAATTATTATCTAATTTTTCATTTTATACTAAAATTCTTTTTAATGTCATAAAGTATTTCTTTTGATGTCTAATTTGTTAAGGGATTTTGGAGATAACTTCAATGAATGTATAATTTTTACTAATATATATAAAGTATAGCTCACCGAATTTAAATTTACTGACGACTATAATATTTCTTGTGATAATTAGGCCTTTAAAAATGTCTTCAAAAATTTGTTTCATTAGAATATTCATATGATTTAATGCTTCAATAATGTTGATGTGCTTATGATTCGTCTGTATTAAAGTAGAAGTTTTTATGAATATTTACAATCAACTGGATAATACTAAAACTCTATTCAGATATAAGGTATTTTTAATACAAAAACATAGGAATATTTGTCTTTCTATGTAAAAAATCATATCTATATACACATCAAATCTAAAGCAAAATCTTTATTTTATCAAAATTCATTTTTAATTGATCTTTCTAATTGGGATATTTTTTTATTTTCTTATATGTGAATTTATTTTTATGTATTTTGTATTGCCCAAATTAACTAATTTGTTTTGGTTTTTACATTATAAGGTATTATAAGGGATGGATATGAAACCCGTATTAGAATGCTAAAATCAATTTAAAAAATGCTGCTCTCATAAATGGAAACAATACACCATTAATATGTTATGTATAGATAATAATGAAGCATGCCACTACAACATGGGCAGTTTTTAGCTTACAATAAATTTTATGTTGTACCCCTGATCTTTATATTTGAAACAGTTAATGATGAAGCCAACATCACGTAGAAACTATTTCACTTTTGAATTCTTTAATAAGCTTGCATTTAAAAATTTCGAAGATAATCCTTTTTTTATTCTTCAGAAAAGGATTAAAATAAAAATATTGCTTTGATATTAATCATAAGTGGGTTAGATGGAGCTCTAATTGAAAAGAAAAAATCATATAAAGTGTTATTGAATTAATAAATTGTTATTATTCCGCTAGCACTTGTAAGGGAAGTTTGAATAAAATAATGTATAAATTATTTTTTCATTGTTAAAAACAATAACTGTTAAAATTGTAAAAAAAAATTAGAAAAGAAATAATAATCTTTTAAATAATAAATAAGTAAAAAGCGTCTTTGAAAAAAATTTAAAAGAAAACCAAAGAAGGCATGTCTTTCTACAAAAGAAAAACTTGGAAAAAACAAGAAAAGTGCAAAATAATGGAAGAAAACCTCCCTTTCACAAAAAATCTTTATTCAATATTGTGTATTTGGGAAAATATCGTGAATTTATTTTCTTTCTGTATATACGCATGAGCATTAGTTGAACCATGATTGAGTTTGAGTTCTAGAAAATCGAATCCGCAAAGATTTTTCTTGTTTCGAGGAGACTTAGTGTATGTGAGGGGGGAGGGAGGATAACCCTCTAAAAGATAATCAAAAGTAAACAAGCAGCTCCAGTCTTATAACCTTAACAAAGAATTTATGCAGTCGTGTTTTGCATATAAGAGAGAAACATTGTAATGGTCGACAAACAAACTATATCGAACTAACGATTGGAATTGTACCATACAAGTGGAATGAATAAAAGTCTTCACCATCATTACAGTGTTTTTCAATTCCTACTATTATTTCACACTCTCCCTATATATATTTAGTTATATATCTTGTTCAAATTTTTAATCGTTAATAAAATACTTTTTATTCATCCACACAAGTCTCAAATGCAATTTTTATAACTTGCAGAGGATAACCTTTGATGTTAATACAGTTTTATAAAAATATTAATTCATTAATTAATTAAATTAAGTTTAATACTTTAAATAGAAATTTAGAGTTTGTAATGATAATTGAAATCAACAGGCAATACCTCAATCGGTAAAATGCAAGGATTTCTATATTTTTCACTTGATGGTGAAGAATGATTCAATTTTTGAGAAAATCAAAATATTTTGATAATTATTGAATAAAAAGAATTTTTTTTTCATTATTGAGCTAACTAAAAATTGTATTCATTTTTTTAAATAATATTTGTTAAAGATAAGAATTAAAAAAAAAGATATAAGTATAGAAGAAATAGGGAATTAATTTCTAAACATAATTAATCCTGAAAAACTTAAAAATACTTATGTGGGAGATTTCATTTTGATTTTTAACAATTCTTTAACTTAAGTCTCATCAAAATAAAGATGTATAAGAAAAAAAAGTCACTAGAGTTTTATACGAGCTAATTAAGGACATACTAAATATTTTTATGTTTCGAAAATAATATATGAAGCAAAATTATTCCACAAAAATGTTGCGAGACAATAATTCAATTTTAATTAATACATTTACCTTAGCCATTATAGGTCATGATTTATGTAACAAAAAAAGCCGTAAAAAAGTTATCATTAGAATCATTCAGAAATTAATTAGAACTATCTTCTGCGTCTTTATAATTCGATGTTCTTATCTCGTAAAAATAAATAACTTTAATTAAAACATTGAGTTTTCAGGCGTACTAAATCCTTTTCACACAGTTAATGTGTAGAAAGGTGAAAGATAATTAAGACTGGAAAAAGTAATCGATAGGTAACATTTCCTTTTAATTAA
>JAPMOQ010001205.1:16965-58714 GCA_026543055.1 Argiope trifasciata | reverse complement strand
CATACCACACTGACATATTTATAATTTACTGTATTAATTAAGTTTCCAATAGAAATGATTCTAATATGCTTTCCGATGGTGAAATTGTTATATGAAATTGTGAAATTTATAATAGAAATTCAAATACTCAGCTTTCTACAAATTATCAAAATCACTCCAAAGTTTTATTTTATGATAAGTTATGAAAAATATTCAGAACGTTTCTTTTTCATTTAAAATTATGAAACAGAATCAATTATGAAATTATAAAACTACTTTTTTTTAATTTAAATTAATTATGAACATAGAAATTCAAAATTCTGCTTTGTTCACATTGTCATAATCATAACAAAATATTATTCTGTGGTATGTTCTGAAAAAGATAAATATTCATAAGATAATAAATTAATTCATAATTGGTTTTAGAATTGACAACTTATTTTAATGTTGTTGTTTTTTCATGATATACAATCTCTTAATTCATTACTTCTAAATTTTTCTGCTGTACAATTTCCATTCTTTTCTGTAACAATTGTGTTGATATTCATACCATGCATTTCAATTCATAGAGCCTATTTATCAAATTAATATTAGAATATAGGTCCAAATTAATCAAACGTAGTATTAATTAAAGGACTGGAAAGGCACGGAATCTAACTTAGTTGGCATCGTTAATTATCTGTCTTCCTGGAGCCAGTATTTTCATGGACATACCACTGATATATTCAGTCACTTCACTGAATATCAAGTGTTTTAACTCGATGATTAGATTTCATTGAATAATAAGTAACTAAATTTTACTGTTTCAATGAATATATTTTGAATTATTTCAAAGATCAGATTTCAGTGAGTGGTAAACAGCCAACTTTTACTGTTTCACTGAAAATCTTCTGATTTATTTATGAGATCAGATTTCAGTGAGAAATAAATAGCCAACTTTCATTATTTCAGTAATATCTCGTGATTTTAATTCAGTGATCAGATATCAGCTACAATAAATAAACAACTTTTACTGCTTCATTGAATATGTGGCTTTATTCAATGACCAGATTTTAGTGAATAACAAACAGCTAACTTTTGCTATTTCCCTGAATATGTTATGATTTATTTCTGTGATCAAATTTCTGTGAGTAAAGAATAACTATAATTCTTTGAATATGCTTTTAGTTTTAAGCAGATATTAACGTAGCACTAGTTCCCAATATTTTAATACATGAGAATATATCAATATTTTGAATAAAACAAGCTATTTTATCAAAACCATTGACATCTAAATTACTTAATCTTTAATTGTGGTGTATGATAAAATTTTCCCTCAAAATGATATTTCAGCAAACTTTGAATTAAAATTCAATCGCCTCTTTATAATCTCTATCGTAAAATATTTAAGATAAAATAGCAAGATTTGAATTTAAAAAAATCTCTTAAGATGTGGTTAAGTTACTCTTCTACATGTATATTTCAAAATAAATTCTTCCACCAAACTACATCTATGTTGATCATTCACAATAAAATAAATATTTAAATTACATAAGATAAACATAAAATTATTTTAAGTAACTTTTGAATTGAATATTTAAATCAAAGAGAAAAGCTAAAGAAAAATCAATGATTTAGGATTAAAGTTAATTATTTTTATATAAGAGATTTTACTTACCAACAGCTGGAGCATAGATATTCAAATAGAGACAATCCTCACTTTGATTCTGTAGATAAGGTAAAAGTCTCTTAATGTATTGCAAACGACCCATCGGCATTTTGCGCAATGCCAAGGTCTCATTGCTGACGTCTGGTAACTTTTGGGGGCAAACGGGGCCCAGATGATCAGCATTCTTGACACCTCTCCAGTGAGGAGGAGTGACTGGTGGCATGAACCTCAACGAACCAATTGGAGCGCTTGCATAAGGAATTCCTTGGAAAACTTCAACATGCTGCAATTGTCTATTTGCTAAGGAATTTATAAATCCTCTTACGGCGCCATACTTTGTAGTTACCACTCTTGAGCTCAGACGTCGCTGCTCACATTTATGACGTGGAACAGTGGAGAGAAATATTACAAATGCAGTTAGAATAGTGAATACAATTTCACTCGTATACATCGCGTCTAAACTTGATTGAAATGCTCCAGAGATTCTCAACAAAAGATTAGCGAGAAATAACAAGTCATTGGAACTATTTCTTAGATACTAATGAATGTATAATCTAATTTTAATGAATTTGTTTTAATTGGCTCTATGATGAATTTTTAGATTTTTCATTAATTGTTCTGTCTAGAATCGCTCAATTTTTCAGAATTATTTTACAAAATTCAGAAATGTCAAGATGATTCTATCAAATGGATATTATCTGTAATTTAAGTAAACTTAGTAATTTGGCTAAACACCTAATGATTTGAAATCAATCCACTGTTTGATTTCTGCATAATCATAAAAATTGACTTCACCTGTTGATTCAAGCATTTCATTTTAACCATTTAATAGATTTTTTTCCAAGTTATATAATTTTATGCTATAGTTCAAATAATAATATTCATACAGTTTCTTCAAATACAGCAAACAAATTTTATATTGTTAGCAAAAAAAAATATAAAAGTAATTGGCCAAGATCTTTGAAAATAATTAGTTTTTTAAAGTTGATTTTTCAGATCGATGTTTCTATCAAATAAAGAATTAAATACTAATTGTACAGATTAAGGTATTGAGAAAGAAAATAAACGAAATAATTAATCAGAAAAATTCAGTCATTTTTCCTTGATAATAAGATTTTCTAGATCAAGATTTTCAATAAATAATTCAAATACCAACATCACATCCACTTCAAAAACTAGCTATCAAATAATTCAGTTAAACATTTCATTTGAACATATCAGTTCTAATTTACCTCACACAAAACTCACTACTCACAATTTTTTCCGCATCCACTCTTATCTCCTTACGAAACGGGAGAGAAATAAATTCAATTATCTTCTGCAAATCTAAACAACTTTTTCCGGGATGGATTCCCTTATTTTTTTCTGTCCCCTTTTCCAACGTCTTCACGTGTTTCACGCTCCAGAAGGCAGGGGAAACACTTTTACCCTATCTTCCCAGAATCAGGAGAAATCTCGGAGGTTGGATAACGCACAGACTGAACAGGAGGTGTATCAGGAGCGATGGAAGCTCCGGACTTCCGCGGGGATTCACAGAGGCAGCAGTGTCGAGTTCTGTTGCCGGCGTGCGTCGGTGGTGGAGTGCGCATGCTCCGAGGAATGGAGGATGGATACGTCCACTAGATTAGCGTGGGTGATTTTCCTTAAAGTTATATGGCTTTTTCGATAATGAACTGATACATTTTTAAATTTTGGGATTGCCCTTCCAGATAGGTACGATTTCAGGTTTCGGGATCAAAAAGTCTTTTTAAATAGAAATGCTAGCTATATTTTTATTTATTGTTACACAAAGACAATGTTTGGGGATGAGAAAATTTCATTTTCAGAACTTTAAAGAATTGTTTGGACAAACTGCATTAGTGTAATAGAGTATTTAATAAAAATTGACTTTCGTAATTCATACAAATTTCTAAATTAATAAGTTGTGGTATGTATGTTTTCATGAACCATATTTCTCTTAAAAAATACTAAGTATATTTTTAAAAAATTATTTTTTTTTTAATTCTTGAAAATGAATATTAGTATAAATCTATTTTAATAAGTATCATAATGTTATTATTATTTCTGAGACCGTATCATAAGGTTTTTATTAACATTCTTGTTTTATGAAAAAAAGTATAATAAGAATGATCAATGTATGAATTGCATCAATTTAGATATATTTAGGCAAGTCTAATACTAACCGTTTAACTGCTGATGGGAGGTATATACACCACTCCCACTTTAAAACTGGTTTATAAATTCTAAACAAAAATAGGGCTATCTTATTTTTGTGGGCTTAGGGTGTATTTGATCACCATGCTCCAGTCACAGAGCCTTAAAAACATTTGGGAAAAATTCTGCATTTTCTGGACAATTTTAGAGAATTTTTTTAATCGTAGTTATTAAGTTATTTTATTCGAAGCAATGTAAATGCATGAGTACAAATACAAAAATAAAAGAGTAAAAATGAAGAGAATTCAAAGATACATGAATTATTTTTTCTTTTATATATTTGCAGTAATTAATATTATTATTTCTTTAACTGATTATAGGCTCCTATTAATTACATGAACTAATATTATTACTCATTTATCAATAGTACCCTCGCATTAATTACATAAAATAATATAGTCATTACTTTACTATTGATAGTCTCACATTATCTTCAACCCATTATCAAATTCATGCCGTGAATGAATTCAATGAAGGGACATGAGTTTATTTTGTTATTATTATTGATATTTAACCATCCATCATAAATATAACAGGGGGATCACTAAATTCCTTTTAAGCAACCTTGAAACCATTCGAAAAGCCATCTCGTTAATTTAGTCATCTGTAAATTTGACAGATATTTACAATTAAAAAAATAATTTTCCTATTGTTTCAAAAACTTTAACTCCAAAAATGCATTCTTCCGAATTATCGTAAAGAATTTTCAGCAAAGCAGCAGAGAAAGTAAAAGTTATTAACAATTAAAATATGAAAAACGTATTCAGGGGAGAGGTAATTAAGGCTTTTGACGAAAACCTTTAAATTATATCTTTGGGTTTTTATTTTTATTCAACTTCCTTGTACCACCATTTGTGGCTCTGTAAACTATCTCAATAAATCAAATTTAGTTACTTTATTTTAAGTACTTATTTCTTCCCTCACAATTGGAATTATAGTTTTGAATTTGAAGGGTTTTATTGACTTAATATATATATAAATCAGAACTATATTTTTAATAAGAGGAAAATAACTTTTTTAATTAAGTTTCAATACATTTAATTTCAATGGTTATAAAAGAAATATTAAAAAAAAAATGTCACTTATCCATCAATTCAAGTGTGAAATTCTTATTATTACATTTAATAGAATAATATTAATTGTTCTGATGCATAAAAGAAAAAAATAATTCATGTATCTTTGAATTCTTAAACATTATATTCATATTCAGAAGGTATGCTGTTAAATTGATCAATCTCAAATTATTACCACCAGTGAGATAAGTTTAATAAGAAGACGAAATCGAAAGAAGAAAAAACTAATTCTTTTTTGAAAAATTAGAAGTAATGAGGTTGCTTTATAATCCGTCAAAAAATTCCACACTACTGTTACTAATCTGAAACTCAGTGAAAACATTTTTGAAAATTGAATTAATATTCTATTTCCCTCTCTCTAAAATTAATTTAAGATAAATGTTTAGAAATATTTTCACAAAAGAAAACATTTTGATAGATAGTATTTTAAAGCTGTTTTTCACTACTTCATCTCTAATTATATTTTCCATCCGAGTCTATTAAGTTCGTATTTATAACAATTTTTGAAAATTCCATGTAGTTCGGAGATATAATTCAGTATTTCAGCAGTTTCAAAATAAACTTAATAGTAATCTTCAGAAAGCGATGGTTCAGATATTTGATTATCTCGTCAGAATAAAAGTGATTTGTGCCCTGAGGGTCTTTTGAATAAATGAAGAATCTGCAAACGAATTATGCAAAGTTGAAACAACACCCAGTGCGTATGGTTAAATTCTAAAGATAAAATTGCATGAATGTAATAAAATGAGTGCTTATATTAAGTTGAATGATTCTAAAAATGCAGAATCAGAGTGTCTTTGTCCTAGACTTAGACCCTTGACCGATATCCCCAAATTAATAATTTTTTATGATAAGATTAATCTCACATATTTAAATATTCATAAATTAGATGCTGAACCGAATTCTCCAAAAGGACAAACTTTTATGATAAGATTAAATTTGTATATTTTAAATATTCACATATTAAATATTGGACAGATTTATCAAAATGGACATATTTTTATGATAATATTAAATTTGTGTTTTAAAATTATTATATAATAAGCCCTAAGTGTTCCAAATTTAAAAGCTGCACCTATTTCTCTAATTTAAATTTTTTATTTATTGGTCCCCTGTCTACCCCACGTTTTTATTCTAGAAAACTCAAAATCACTATTCCACAGCAATTTAAGCGATGAAAATCATTTACAATGTTATTCATTCCGGAAGACTATAGCTAGGATTTCTGTAACTAATTTGCCAGTTTTTATTTCATTTGAAATCACATGACCCATAAAAAAGTCATTAGTATATTCAACTTTCCACCACCTCATTAAACTTTCTGAAAGAATACTTTAATGCATTTTCTCTAATGCAAGCGGAATATAGGGCTGAGTTTCCCAAACACAACTACTTTACCTTTTAAGCCATTTTTTAGTTTCTTTGAAAACTCTTGACTTACAGACATCGATGGCCATTTAATTACCCCCCCCCCTTCCCGTGATTCCGAGAGATATAGCAAAGCAAAATCTTAATCTTACTGATTGATGTTGGACAGAAAAATTCAACAGTTTGTTTCTCAACTTCCAAGCGTAGTTAATTAATCATAACCCTTTGTATTTATTTAATAAATTTAATTTAACATTTATTTTTTAAGCTACCATAAATGTCAGTATATGCGTCAAATATTTAATTTAAATTATTTCCAGTGTGGCCAAAGTTAGTTGTAATTTAAAAATAAATATCTGAAATCAATCATTTTTTCATAATTATAGTTTTAATTAAAAAAATTAAGACTATTTATAACTTAGTCTCACGAAATATGCAATAAAGGATCCTACACTTCTTATCGATTCTACATAAAATTAGTATCCACATCTGCATAACAATAGCTTTGCTTAACACATATTCGCGTAAACGTTTCTAGACGTATTCTCAGGCTTTGTGATAACTTTTTATAAAATGATTGATAATTTAAAATATTTATTAATTTAAAGGGATTAACCTAAGTGAAACTTTAAATATGGGTAGTATTTTTCTTTTAACTTACTTGAAAAGAATTTTGGAAAATTCACATAAAACTTATTTAAAAAAAGAAAATAGAATTGTATTGCTAATGTTTTAATAATTTGATTAGATTTATAATATATATTATAGTTATCATAAATTCTGAAATCGCCATCAATTCTGTAACAATAACTGTTTTTACTATAACAGCTTCGTTTCAAAATTTCCGTTTTCATGCCTGTACTTATGAATTATACTTAATAAAATGTGTTTCATTAAACAAAGCTAAATATTATTTAATAGCCGTTTGAAAGAAAAATAAAATATTTAAAAGATTTTTAGTCTTAAACAGAAAAAAATAGAAAACAAAAATATCGAAATAGGCTCAATGAGTTTTTCTGACGAACTCTGTCGAATGGTTTTCTAATAGAAGATGTATTTTAAAGAAGTTTTTATGGGACTTCTCTCAATAAATTTAACATATAGAAGAAAAAATGATACTTGATGACATATTGAAAGTCATGAACTTTTATATGAATCAAAAACTGGTTAAAATATAATCAATTGTTGATGATGAGGGAATGTTACAATGGTTTTTACCTAATATTGTAAAGATGTAAAATAAATAAAAAGGTTTTTTTTTTTGGTTTTTTTTTACCTTTGCAATAATAAGAATTTTTCTGATATATTATGAAAATTCCATTTACACTAACAATTTAATTCGGGGCTTGTGTCATTATAAATTTTATTGTAATTTAATTATAATATATTATTTTAAAGAATATTTAATTTATGCATAATATTTCCAATTTATATGTTCTTAAATGTTGGTTCACTCCTAACCAGCTTAGTAAAAGCATTTTTCTTCATACTTAAGTTTAGTGATAATCTATATTTATAATAAAGATCTATGTGTGTGTGTGTGTTGGCGCTCTACAGGCAAGAACATTGGACATACAGCTACCAAATTTGGTACTTGTATATCTTGGAGGTTGGGATTGTGTACCTCGAAGACCCGTTTTTCGAATTTTCGATTGGAATTTTAATTAATCAAAAATTAAGTGAAATTTTGACGTTTTCCGGCTATTATTTCCGAAAATATTATTGCACAGTCATGATGTTTACATCAAGTTAAAGATTAAAAAAAATTAGCTCTCTAATGGTAGTGTTTTAACATGTAACTTAAGCTTCTATTTTTAACGAAGTTTTAAAGAAATATTGTAACCCTATTTTTCAACAATATATTTCGGACAAAACAATAAAATCGAATCTGAACGAGCACGTTAAAGGGGAAAAATTATGTTTTGCCAGCGTGTTTTCCTCGTATTGACAGAAGTTCAAATTTAAAAAAAAATAAGGAATCAACTATTGTTTCAAATAAAATCTTAAAAAATGTAACTTTCAGCATGTGACTCGATAAAATAAAATAAATATAGAATGTGTCAGTTTCTAAAAAAATAAATTCTAGGTAAGGGTTTCTATGATCGTTTGCAATATCTAATTCCTTCAATAAATCGTCGGTAAATCCGATTGAATTTATACCGAATATGCATTCAAATTCCAGCCCAATGGCCAATTTTTTAAACATTAGTAATAGGCATACATATTGTTTAGTGCTATTAACTTGGTCTGAATGAACTAAATAATTAAATTTCATGTAGCTTAAGTCCAACAATGCATTGATGAATCATGAGTTTTAGCTTTCTTCATTACTTTGCGCTTTGAGCCTTATTTTACAAAATATTTTTATTAATATTTTAAATAAAAGTTGATGCATCAATCAATCTTCCAAATCAATCATTAAAACTGATTGATTTATAAAAATAAAAGAATGTTATTATAAAAACATGTTTTTTTTTTAGATCTTTCAGTCCGCCATCTTAAAGAAGATATCAATTTCGGGCAAATCAATGAATGGAATTATCCCAAGGCTGATAATCAAATGAATATATGTTTGCGTAAATGGATTAATGTACGCGTGTGTGTTTTAGAGCACTACAAACTAGGCCATATGATCTAGAGCAACAGCACATGGTATGTATGTATTTACTATGAAGGATGAAAAAACATACCTTGACGGAGTCTTTTAAAATTTTAATTACTTAAAAATTAAGTTAAAATTTGCAATTTTTCTACGATAATTTTTGAAAATATTACAGCACAAAACTGTTTTTTAAATCCACTTAAAAATAACTTTTTTTTTCATTGTTAATAATGTTTTAACCTACAAATTAAGTTACGGTCTTTAATTAATTAAAAAATACTGTAACTGTTTTAATGAATTTTTAAAAAGATACTGTCAATGCAACTATTAATTTCTCATAAAATGAAAGGTAAATTAAACTTGCAACAGCATGTTAGGAGTGTACCAGTGCTTTGCCGTCACTTTGACAAAAACTCAAACGGAATGATTAAATTAACTCTTATTGCTAATTAAACCGAGGAAAGGACGATTTTCAGCGCATGTTGAAATGGTAGCTTAGTAATTTTATGGAATAAATATAAGATGTGATATTTTGATCATAATTCCATTGCAGCTGGTTTCAAATCAGAGAGAGATGTCGTGCAATGAACAAATAATCGCAAGGCTTCTATATTAATATGAGTTACTTGACTATCGGAGTTTGAAGCTTAAATATATTGGGCTGATAAATTATATAGAGAGCAAGGTACGAGAGTATATTTAATTGAAAATTTCAGAACGCATTACTCATGGCGAACTAGCTGGTCGCCAAAGACAGCTTGTATATTATATAAAGGAAAATCCTCCTTTTTCAATTCCTATTATTAGTTTACCTCTCCCTGTAGATATTTACATATATTCATTTTTTTAAATATTTAATAAAATGCTTTTTATTCATCCATTCAAGTTCAAATACATTTTTTAAAACTTGTTGCGGATGGCACTTAATTAATTTAATTAATTATAATAATAACTTAATTAATTTTTAATACTTTAAATAGAGTTTTAGCAGTTTGTAATGAAAATTTCAATCAACAGGCAGTAACACAATCAATATAATGCAAGGATTTCAGTGTTTTTCACGTGAAGGTGAAGAATACGAGTTCAATTCTTGAGGAAATCAAAAACATTTTACACTTAATTAATGATTTTAATTATTTAACAAAAAAAATAACTAAAATAAAAAAATTCTTTTGAGTAGGAATTGAACTATTTTTATATATTCATTTTTTAGATACTTAAAGTTTAATTGGAATTATGATTCCGAGCTTTCAAAATTTCCATAAAGTAAATTCTATAATTGATGCACATTTTTACAAAAACTATAGTCAGGTTATAAAATTAAATTTCTTTTGTAATAGAAATATTTCTTAATTCGGTATTAAATTTACGTACTCCTATTTTAGAATTTTCCATTAGATAAAATATAACCTTGAAACACCATAATACCATAAGACATAAGAGTGCATGGATTATAGAATTTTTATTTTGTTATGCTTTTAAATCTTCTTAAATGATATTAAGTTACAAATTCATTAAACTAAATATATTCTTTGAAAAAAATCATTTGTCTCCGAGCTCTTGGTACCGGGTAAAAGATTTTAAAAATCAAACATGAATATTCTGTATTTTTATGGTTACCTTTTTCATAATCAATGAACAAATCCCTGTTTCCTTCAGTTTTATTTTTCCGTAATATCTTCATTTGAAATATATTGTCAAAATATTTTACTATTCAGATTTTAAAAGCCTTGAAGAAGAAAATGTCCATATCAAACCATTCATAGAGTAAGGGTATATTTATGTTCAATTCTGAATTCAAATATGATCATGAATTGAAACCTATTTCATCTAAGACTTAATGTATTCAATATTTTTCAAAAGGCTATTTGATAAACCCTTAACTAGGAATTGCGGTCTGTGAGACCGCTAGAGATGAATTTTCACTCACTCTAATTCTATTTTTAGCTTAATTGAATGGATTGACCCTGTAGCTTCCTTTTTCGTGAACTTCAATACACCTGCGCTTTTTCAACCGATTTCTGCAGAAGGTTTTTAAAATAATTCAGTTATTTGTTTTAACGTTCACCTCCTCGTTAAAGCCCCAGTTACAAACAAGGCTTAATACATGGCACGAAAACTTGGGCCCCTAAATATCATCCAGTTTACTGATTCTATTATAAAGCACTGCTCCAGATACTTTTAAAGGGAGAAGAAAGGGATTTTAGTGATGAGGATAACTGTACAGAAGAGAGTTTCGATGAAAGTTCACTGATTTTGATACGTATATTCAAACATAATTAATTTTTCTAGTGATAATGTTTTTGAAAAATTTATAAAATATATTAATATATCAAGTGACATATATGTATACAGAAGTTATAAGTTGAAACTTATAATATTTCTTAACCTGTAAATTTAAAATGACCTGGAAAATTGTGCTATGAATGTCACACAAGCCGATAAAAAAAGAACCAATTTTACCCATTGTCATTTTTTTATTTTTATTTTTTTATATAATTGTTGAATTTAACATTATATTGTGATCCATACACATTTATATACTGTAAAAAAATCTGATTTAAAAATATAAAGTAATATGTTTTTAAATAATATTATTTTTTTTACATGTAATTTTAGTAGAAAATGTATGCTCCAATGAATTTACTTTTTTAAGCTAAAAAATGTTTCAAATAGTAATAAAAATGTTTGCAGAAGTATTGGATGATTTTCAATCTAATACTTTCATTAGAAAATTTCATTCGAATGTAAAGAAAATAAGGTCTCGTAGACCGCACCTCCCTAATTACGTCTTAAACTTCTACATTCCTGGTTAAGGGTTAAACCCTAAATGTTCCCATTGAAATGGAAAAATAGATAATATGTAATAAAAGTTTTCTCTTTTGCAAGATTTTCGTGAATAAATTATTATCAAAATATTTTCCATGCATTTTTGTTTATATGTCTATGTTAATTGGTAGTGCAAAATACAAGAAAGCAAATGGCAAAACAATCTTCGAATGGTAAGCCATTAGCTGCATGAAGAGTATGAAACACCTTTGTGTTTTTGATACAGCAGTTACAAAAGCCCAAATCAAGGGGAAAACATTTGCAATATCAGATTTATCGCCAGGACGAATATAACTAATTTTATACCAATAGATAGAGATCTGTTCTGCCTTCTGGGGTACAAATATATTTGTTGTAATATCGTAGTGCTTGCAGTAATGTCAAAGCTATAAATCTCTAAAAATTACTTGAAAGATATTTCAGAAAAATCAGCTACAAAATCAATACAGTACTTCGAATTTATTGGAAACTGACGAAAGGAAATATTCTCACTAAACAATAATTAATTAATATTTAATTAATAATCATTAATTACAAATTATTGATAAATAATCCACAATTGATTAATAATAAATAAATAAACTTAATTAATAAATCAAAATAAATAATTTTGCAAAAAATATATTGCCCTCACTCTCCCCTTTTCCATCCATCAAAAATTGTTTTTTTATAAATTCCAAACATTATTACATCTATTTTCTAAATAAAAATATTTTATTTTATAAAATGGAGGAAGAAACAAGGGAAATTTGAAAGAAACTGACTGAAACATCATTGCATTATGATAATATTATAAAATGCATTTCTTCAGCTCCTATTTTTTTTCTAACATTTACTCATAATTCCCTACTAGTCATGATCCATAGATAAAAATTAGATTAAATATCAACCCCAAGCACATAAGTACAAACTAAACAAAAAGCATTGCTGAAAAATATTTTGGAATATTCAAACAATTTTAAGAAAATAAAGTTCCTAAAACCAAATTGTTTAATTGGTTAACAAAAACTAAATTAAGTTTAATTGGTTTTCGGAATTTTAAAATTCCAAAGTTAAAATCTTTGAAAAGTTTAATTGTGAATGCTCAAATGCTCTAAAAATTAGTATTGATCAATTATCTGGCTTACAGTTATTAAGGAAAACTTATGAATTTTTATTAAAGAATTAACAAAAAGTTTTGAAAAATAATACTTTAACACCTAGCACCAACTTCCAAATAAAGATTACCTATCAGTTTTTGTTTCTTTAGATCTAATGGCCTATCTTGCAGAGCAACCGAATAATGTGTCTATCATGCCCATCATAGTAATATATAGATAATATGGCAGAACATAAATATTTTCCTATAATAAAATAGCTTTCATGCAGCGTTAATATCGAATATACGGAATAGCATGGAAATAACAGTTGATAAGGTCATGCATAATGTATTTGTATTTTCTTCAATATATAAATACATCTTATATATGTAGAATAATTTTTGGGTGAAAATGAAACTTAAAATGAGTTATTAAATTCAGCATTCTCTTATGAAATTCCATTAACTCAATAGAAAAATTCAACAAAATATTCATTATTTTTCAAGTGTTGTATATTTATTACATTGCTCCTTTCGTTATATCTATAATATATATAATATATATAAGTTATGTGGATACATTTTATTAGCTTCTCAACTATTATAATTATATTCCAGGAACTACTAAAAATAATGATTTACGATTTTACTGGTTTGAAATGATTTGTATTGTTATTCTTTGTTTTATTTTGCCATTTTCAAATGCACCAACTCAATCTGTTACATTTTAAAATTTCTTTTCAAATCACTTTTAAACTTTAAAAAAATGAACTTTTTAAACTTTAAAGAAATGAATGATAGCTCAATATTCTAGAATGAAAGTGGACCTATATTCTTAAAGATAAAAACACATATTTTGTTAGAATTGATCTTTGTTTATTTCACCTACAAAGTTACTCATAAAGTAAATAATATGAATAAAAATTTAATTCGATTCCTACCTAGATCAACAAAAAATTTTTATTTTAGTTATTTTTTACTAAATAATTATCAAAAAATTATTAAGTATCAAAAAATTTATTTTCGCAAGATTGAACTGGAATTCTTCACCTTCACTTTAAAAACACTGAAACTCTTGAATTTTAAAAGTTGCACTATTGCCTGTGGATTTCAAAATTCATTACAAATGGTTAAAAGTCTATTAAAAGAAATAAAAATTAATTAGAATTAATAAATTAATATTAAAAAAGGAAAAAATCATCACAATCAAACATCAACTATCGAAATGGGTATAATAAGAATACTTTCGTTCGTAACTGTGTTCTAGCTAATAATTAATATAAATGAATAAAATTAAATTTATAACAGTCAGTTAATAAATTCAAAAAAAGAAATTCCAGGAACATAAATATTCTACTATATTCGATAATCTCACTCAGAAAATTCAATTTTTTTCATTTCACAATTAAAGGGTTGATTAAAATTTTTAATGAAATTGAAATAACTTAGGAATGCAAATAGCTCGGTTAGAGAGGAACATTATTTATGTTTAAAGAAATAATTTAATCATTATGTAAAATTTATGAATTATTAACATTGGGAGGCACAGTATTAATTTATTTAAAAGATATAACTTACTATTATTCCAAATTGTAATTTTCTAATATAAATTCAATTTATACATATTTTATGAAATATAACGTACATTTAACTGTTCATTTTGATTAAAATATTTTGATAATATTCAAAAAAAATTATTTTGTGGTTTACTTTTTAATTGTAACGAACTGTCTTTCAAGAGCAGACAGTTTATATGGAATGTGAGTTGAGTTTCAAATGAATATCTTATGAATGTATCGTATTCCTGGAATAAAGGATTTTTAAACTTCATATTACGATAAATATTTAAGCCTTAAAATTTACCCGTTATCTATAATTTATATATAAAACTTAATTTTTCGAATCATATTTTCTGAATGCTATATTTTAAAATCTAATTACCCATTGCCCGAAGATGTAAGTTTAATAATATTATATAAACATTATTATAACTAAATAAAAACTTGGGGGGTAGGAAAAGATAAAATTAGAAAGCATAAGTTCTGGCATATTAAATAATTTAATAATGTAGTATGTTACATAAAATAAATGTTTATAAATTCTTCCTCAATATTTAATACAATGAAATAAGGAGGAAAAATCTGAATGAAAATAAAAATGAACATGCTTTTCTTTCGAAACCTAGCTTTAATTAAGAAAAATTGCAATTATATATATATATATATATATGAGGTAAATTAAATGTCATATAAACTCTCTTTCCTTATATTCCATCAATTTTAAATTGAATTTACAATAAGACTTCTACTCAGATATGTGTTACAAACAGTGCCTGACTGTTATAACTATTCACATAAATCAAAATTTAATTTTTAATATAAAAAAATTTCAATTGATTGTTTTTGAAACACTCATTAAAGCTTTTCATAGATTTAATAATGTTTTGAGAAAATTTCTAATAAATCTATTTTGTAGGCCGAATTTTTACAAACATGCAGGCATGAAGATTCAGATTCCTTTTTTATATTTTTTTTCTGAAAAGCCAAATTTTGACAAGTGGGAATACGGTTAAAATAGTCCAAGGAGCTCAATAACGAACGAAGGCGCTTTATTCTATACAAAAACACAAACACACAATCAGAGAAAAACTGTAAAAAACCGTAACAACACAAAGTATTAAAATGGCATTATTTTTTTTGCTTTGCGAGAAAACGAGAAAGTCAACTAAACTAGTTTGCTATTCTGACAAACCAAAACCTGGTAGGCTTTCAGCTTTGTCTTGAAGATTTCAATTTTCATGGGAAAATACTGATGGTTTTGAAACAATTGTCCTAACTATAATCCAAATAGAGTTACTCTCAAGATTCTTGTATTTTTTAGAATCTAAGGTTTTATTTTATTCCCTGCTTTAAACCATGTTGTCAACTGATCGGAATTATTGACTAAGCATACTTTCAGTTTCCATTAGAGGGATCAGTAAATCTGTCTTCCTTTTCGGGAAACGTACTGTTTCGAGGAAATTACAAATTTGTAAAACCATCAAAATTTTTTCTTATTCTTACCAGCTGGCTATCTGTAAACCATACCAAAAAATCAGAAATAATCACTCACCATATTAGATTTGTGTGTATGTGAAAAAGCACTGACTGTAGTTTAAGTGATATTTTAAATTAGAAATGTGCCCGTTTTTGAAATATGAATAATATGTGGTCCAAAAGACATCTGGAAGGGCAGGTTTTTTTTCCACCTATTTTAACTAAAAAAAAGGTCAAATGCGCAGAAAAAATAATTTTTTATTGATAAAAATTATGAAAAAACATGGTTGTCACGATAACATAGAGCAATTATGGAAAGCGATGTAAAAATGACATCTGTTTCTTTGACTCGGTCAATGCATAGAGAAGCAGAAATGCCCGTTTAACGAAGTTACGGCGGCCGCCCGAGTCTTCTGGATACCCTTTCATTTCCTTCCTTTTTTGTTGTGTAATTGATAAAATTGTCTTGAAAGTTCTATTTTCGTTCAAGACGAAGGTAAAGATTGAGTTGAAGGAGAGGAAAACTCAAAAAAAAAATAATCAATAACATTCATTTCTTTAATAGCTATCTGTTGTACGGTGATGCTGTTTTGCATGTCAACCACTTAACCCTTTAATAGCATCAGCAGTTACTGTGAGTTTGTGGGGATTTTGTTTTCTTATCACTAAAAGAAGCCTAGAATGATAAAAATGCTCCGGAGTATTTGAGGTAAAAGGATCTTTGAATTAGGTAGTGAAACGGAACAATATGCCTTGATTTTCAAAAAGATATAATTCATACATAAAAGATTAAAATAATTCATACACAATTTCTCTTTCTGAATTTTTTTGTCACTTCAAAAAGGCAATCATATAAAAATAGAAATGATTTTTTATTCGCAATTAATAAATATATTCACACTTAATCATATCATATACAGAGAACTTATTTCTGCAGATTAAATTACAACAAGATATATTATTTAAACATTTTCTAAATTTTAGATTTTTTGAAATAAGGAATTTATTTCATTCTTAATAAAAGAAAATGCAATTAGGTATCTTTTACAGGTAATATTCAAGTTTCAATTAAATAAAAAAAATCTATGTCGTGTAATTCACTTTAATTTTCCCCATTCTATTATCCTTATTATTATTTGAGTTAACTTAATTCGTCCCTACACATATCCTTAAGTATTTAAGTTAGACAAACAACATTTAATAAATAATGATATTAATAATTATAATTTTATAAGCTATAAACATTTTTTTTATAATTTAAAACATTTTTAAATAATAGAAAATTGCAAATTTTACTCTGTTGTTTAATTGATGTAAATTTTAATAAATTGATCTGTTTTAATACTAAAGAATTTTACAATGTTTAAAATTCATCTGCAGTGAATTAAATTACTCTTTCTAATATTGATAAAGGAACAAAAAAAATTCCTTCTTTTCAATTCTGCAAGAAAACTATGAAGTTAATCAAATTGGACTCAGTATAGGATATAATGAATTCCTACTTTGAAAATTAAAAAAGAATATCTAATTATTTGGATATCAAAAATTCGTATAACCCAGTGATGATGCTTTGTGATATTTAAATTTATTTCAAACACAAAAAGTTTTCTTAGCGTAGTTTTATAATAAACTTTTCTATCAAAATTAAAATGGAAACAGGTTATGAATTTCAGAAGCTTGCTTCAGAAAAATGGATTGTTCTTCTGAAAACCTACGTATAAATATCGCGTTTTATGAATTAACAATTATAGAATAGTTGCTCAAGCGCCATAAATCTATTTCAATACTTATCCACATATTTGAACATATGCGTTGCAAGAAAAGAAATTTAACTTAAAGATTTACTATTTAAACATAATAATCACGAGAAACTTAAAATTAGCAAGCGATAAAGGTTTAATTAATAAGTTTACTTGAATAAATATTTTGAAAAATGCATCAGAACTAAAATAAGGAAGAAATCATTTGAACCCCGTAATGAAATTACGAAAGATCTACTTACTAATTATTAATCATGAAAATAAGCTTAGTGATTGCTAATATTCTTATAATTCCTTTTTAATAATGCAGTTGCGAATAAGATTTAGCCTTCAAGTAAACCTACTGATCAATTCTCATGAATGAGTAAGTTGCTCTAATTCAATCTTAATATTTCTATTTGCTCTAATTATCATGTGAAATGCGAAAGGATTACATATGCATTTAACAGATCGATATAGAATTGACGTGCAAAGATAGTATTAAAGGAAATAACGAAATTAACGAGAAGCTCATAAGTGTTTATCACATACGTAAATATTTTAACCATGCTGTTTGATTAATTGCTATTTCAAGTAATGCTATTTAGCTTAGGTATTTTTAAACAGTAAAATTAGAAACTAAATTCCCAAAGAAAAATTAATGGCTCCGGAAAAATAAAGTGGAGTAAATGTTTGACATATACGCATATTACATCGTAAAATTCAGTTAGAATATAAATTTTTAAAGTTATAAATATAACTTATAACTTTTTTAATAAAATATTACTGCTAAAATATACGGCTTTACCGTTTTTTAAACCATTCCTTCGTGAAACTGTAATCCACGAATCTATTGAAATTGCATATAAATATATTTTATTTTTATTAATAACCTGAGAGAACCTCCATGATTGAAACTGTAATGGAAATGTCTTAATTTGAATGAGATATTTGAGATTTATTTTGGAAAAAAAATCTTCAGCTTAATCTTTTATCACCACATATACACTGTTAATGAACATTAGAGTAGGTTCGGGTGATTTTAATCCAAAATTATCTGGCATTTACTTGCTCGGCGCATCGTTTACCCATTCCAATACATCATAATGCATTAAACTGGATAGATAAAATTGACAATAATCATAATGATAAAGAAAATCTATTACTTATAAGTTATTGTAAGAAAGCATATGACTTGTAATTTTGTTTACAACAAGACAATAATAAAAGTAATTCAATCATATATACCTTCAGGTACATAAATAATCAAAGGAAAGTCTATTATATCCATCACATTTTGATACTTAGACTTAACTTTGAGATGGAATAATGAAGGTCAAATTTGTCCTATATGTTTAAAGGAAATAAATATCACATTACATATTTATCCCAAACTAGACTATCAGAAAACGTAGCTAATATTATTTATAATAATACACAAGAGTGTAAATTCTGGTAATATCTTTTCTTATTCAGAACCAAATTCAAGTTTCAAAAATTACAAGTCATATCTATTTTCCCAGACGAATCTATTGCCAATTATTGTAATTATACACGAAATTCAAATAAATTTAGAAGATATATTAATTTGTGTACACTCAACTGTTGAAAAATACGCTAATCTGCAAACGTTTTTTATCTCTTCTGCATCTGGTATTTTATACCATGTATTATTAGAAAACTTTTCAAAGAAATCATAAAAATACTTGACCTTTTTAAATAATCTTATCGAACCATTAATAAAAAGTGTTCTATTTTCTGTATAAGTGCTGCAAATGATATAAATTTTGTAAACCTGAAAATAAATTATTATTTTGAAATAACGTTTGAAAATTAATTTTCAGAAAAAATACTTCTTTTCTAAAACAAGTTTCAAAATCTGTATCCATGCAATAGATTCTGTAAATATGTTAGATATACGTCAAAGATATATACTTCGTAACTATTGTACTTTACCTTAATAGGGAAGTATGCTAGAAATTTTAAGGAGATTACTCCTGATAGATAGTATTATGTATGCCTGCCTCTTATTTTGTCTTCTTGTAAGCATGGCAATGCATTCAGTTAGAAAATAAAATTTGGAAGAATTAATTTCTAAATGTTTATCAAAATTTGGAGCTATCAAAAATAATTGTGTGTGTTTTTATTCGCGAGCATGTGAACTCGATAATTGCGAAAGGCAAATGATTAGATAACTTTGATACAAAATTATATATTATGAATTAAAATTTTCACAAAATTCTTAAAGTGACTTATCCGTCTACATATAAGAATGTATATTAATCCTATATATCAAAAATGCAAAATATGTAGATAAATGAAATTTGATGTGATATCTTATGACAAAACTTACCATAGAAATTGAATATCTTATAATTTGGATTCAAATATTTTAAAAATAAATATCAAATTCCTATTCGGATTTATTTTTACACTACTAATGACAAATTGAGGCAAATTGTATTACTCTATATGTGAAGTTGGAAAGAAGTTGTTACTTTCAGTTTCACATTCCTAGTTTTAGAAAATGCTGAATCTTGAAGAGGAAACTGAAAATAGGATATCTAACTATAAAAGAAAATCTTGGAAGAAACGCTCTTAACGACTTTCAGTGATATTTGAGTAAGTGAATCCTTTTTAAAAGTTATGGAATCAACAGTCAGCAGTGCCAAACAATTTTATTGTACATACAGCTCAATAAGAACTAAAGAAAAATAGATGCTTACCAATAGAATGAAACTCACAAAATGAGACACCGATTTGAAATCTTCTGACAAACCATTCTTCAAGACAGACTTTAATGACCAGCAAGGATTCTATTGTCGGTAAAAATGCTTGCATCAGCTTTTTAAGAACATTTCTTTTTAATGTCAAAACATGGATAAGTAACACAGAATTTTTTTGAATTTGAGAAGAAGTGATGCAATATATTTTCCTAGAAAATAATAGATCTTCTCTCAAATCGAATCAAGATTAAAGAAGGAAAGATGGAATTAACCTTCTACTTTATAATAAACTTTATCTCTCTCTTAATATTGTTTTGATAATAAAGGAAAATGTGTGCTCATGTTAATACTCAGCAGAGTAGACCATTTAAGGAAGAACTACTGAATTCAGCTTAGATATATTTTGGAATGTTGGAATCAGCTACACTGAGATATATATCAAAAATTTTAATTATTTAAAAAGTAATATTATGTATATAAGAATTCTATTAAAATTATGTTTATAAAGCATGTTTTTAATATTATGTATGTAAGCATTTTTTAATATTATGTATATAAGCATTTTTTAATATTATGTATTTCAATTTCAGCATTATTATATTATTACGGATTTCCTCTATCCTTAAAAATCAGTTGGGTTCTTTTTACCTTGTATAGTGGGTGTGTATGGTGTCAGAAGATGATGATGATCACACAATGATCAGTCCTTTAGTAGAAGACACAAGACATACGTTTATTTACACAACGATAACAGGACATCACACAGACAACAAATATTGACATCGCAACAATGTACAAACGATAACTATAAACAGCCGAGACGAACACACAGGACAGCACACTGCAGATAGTAGTCCACAGGCAGAAATTCCGTAGTGACAACGTCCACAGCTCACAATGCGGCCATACAGGAATCAGCAGGAGAGGGAATATTTAAGGGATTCTTTTCTACTCTCAGGTAGGTCTCTCCGGTATAGGCTGCAACTATTCCTTTGTCTCTTCTTGCCTTTGCTGTCGACTCACTGTTTCGCACAACGGGACTACTCCTCAGTTCAGGACAGCTCCGTTCCCGGCGACGACACAACGGGCTACGACACACGACGAAAGCTTCGTCAGAATATGCCACACAGCAATCCACCGTTCAGGACTCTTCATTTCAATACCTCTCTATTAGGTCTTCTAGTCTCTGCTTATATATATACCGGCGGGAGGCGGGGTTAACATCTTCTGGACCAATCAGGAGCATTCTGGATAAATCTTGGCTCCAAATGGACGGGTCTGGAAAATTCTCGATATTTCGGGTACTTTCTATTTTGTCGCCAAAGTCGCCAAATTCGTCGAGAAGTCGCCAGGCCTAGGGACTTCTGGCGTTACACCCATTCACTATCCAATACGTATTACTGTAAATCTCTCTTCTTTACGATGACAGTATCAGAGCGGAAAAGCAAAACTATACGTTCGTAAACAATATAAAGTGTTTTTTACATAGTTTAAAAATAAAAATGTGTATTTTAAATTATATGAATTTAACTGACAAGCAGTTCATTCCTATATTTACTGACTTAAAAAACATTTTTCATTTCTGTTTCAATAATCATTGTGTTATAATGGAATGGAAACCGTTTTTGTCACTATTTCATCAAACGTTTAGTAGAAAGAATTTCCCTCCTTACTGTAAATAAAAAAACAAGGAAGAATGACTAATTTTCACTAAAGAATAAAACAGTGAAATACTGTATAATTGAATATTAAGTGTATTTAGAGACGACTACTCTTACATTTACATTTTAATAGTATTACTCCCTCATAACACTTGATTCCATTATAGAACTCATTTATAGTAATCAGAGCAGATGCAAGATTATTAAAATAACAAGACCACAAAGTTTAACATCAAGTGATTGAAACTGAATAAAGCAAAAATTCAGACTAATCAGCCGGTCTCAAACAAGAAGAAAATAAGAGATAATACTACTATATTTGGCCAGTTTCGTAGATTATTTAGAGTATTCTTTAAAATTTAAAACTTATAAGAGTTTTTTTAATTGCATGAAGCATGGGCATATGTACATTAGTAATTGAAGGTCAGAATAAACATAACAGCAAATTACTATAAAAATTACAATTCTGTTACAAATGTCATTGTTACTTTATTACAAACTAGCTGCCTTTGGCACGCAGTCGGTTCGCCAATATTAATGATCTTTAAAATAATCAGGTAATTATTTATGTAACGTCATTGTCAAATACTTTATGAGACTTGTCATTGACATTTAAATACATTATGTAACTTGTCTTTTAATAGCAGCTTCATCAAAATGTTTTAAGGTACAAATTTTGTAAGTCATATAATTCATTCATGCATTTATAAAGTCCATAAATCCGTAATATATATCTAATTATCTGATAGCTCTCACAAAATTTCAACTTTAAATTAAAGTGAAAATGATTAAACCGCAAAATAATATAAAAACATTTTTTTGATAATGTAAAATTTCTCGGATTCGCCACAAAATTTAGTTTTTAGTTTTTCTTTCAAAATGATTTAAATGATGTGAATAAAATTATTTTATTTGTTTCCTTATTTAAATATAATTCAAGAAATTACGAAATTTCGTAGCTAGTTTGTCATAAGGAATCATACTCTTTGAAATTTTCTAGACATTTGACTTTCAAACAAATAAATGAGAATTTCTGTCTTCTGCTACCAAATCTGATCGATTAATGAAATTGTGAGTAGAATAGTTTATAACAATCAACATTTTTTAAATCTTAGGTATCATCTTTGGAATAGTCAATGAAATGGTTTAAAATTATTCTCTTTTATTGAATAGCATATTCAAATATTCATAAATCAGTCTGTTTTAGAGACTGACTTAATAGATTAAAATTTATCTTTTAAAAAATATTAGTATCTGCAAATATCTTGTTATATATGACTCACAGAGCAGGGGATCTTGATAAAAGCTAAGCATTCTTCATTTATTAAAACATTCATCGACTCGTGTTACATATTTTGCAATTATTTACTTCATTAAAATCCTCTTCATAGATGTATTTCTATTATTTAAATTTTACAAATTAGCCTCTGACCGAATTGAAAAGAATGTTTTAAGCCACATTTGTCTTAAATAAAGCTGATTTATTTAATTAATATTACTGTGAAAGCTTTACAAACTTTTCTTTACATTTTCTTTTTAGGAAAAAAAAAACTTGTTTTATTTCATACAGTTACGTGCTGAAAATTACATTTTTATATGATTAATTAGCAATAATAGTTAATTTTTAATTTGAGTTTTTTGTCAGCCTGATGGCACCATATTGATACAAAATAATTTTTCCCTTTCGCTCTTAATGGGTGTGTGAAGCTTGAATTTTATTTTAAATGTTGAAAAATATGATGATATTTTTTTTTATTTCATTATAAAAAGAAATTTAATTTGTTTCTTAAACTATTAGTATCACTAAAACAGTAATTTTTTTTAATATTTATATGAGGTAAAAATCAATTTTGTGCTAAAATATTATTGAATACTAGGTCTGAAAAACTTCGAAATTTCACTTACTTTTTAATTAATTAAAATTTGAAAAAATAATTCTGAGGTGTACATTCCCGACCAAATTTGGTAACTGTAGGTCCAACGATCTGGATTGTGGAGCGCCAACACACACACACATTGAGATTTATTAGAAGTACAGATATAGCTATGTTAAGCATAAATACGATGAAGAATCAAAAGGAAAGGAGCCTTTATGTAAAGGTATGTTTTATGTTTATTCAAATGATAGAAAACTGAAACTTGCATTATTTTTCTACAAAACCACCCTGCATTTCAACACACTTTTCCTAGAGTTTCAGAAGATTTTTTAAAAATCCGTTGGGAAATAAAGTTTTTCTTTTGCATCTGTTATCAATTTCTCGCCGTATCAATAATATCGTCATCGGTTTCAAATTTTCTTTCCTTTCAGCACTTTCTTCATTAAACAAAGCATATGAAGATCCCTTGGATGTAGGGCTAGACAACATAGTGGTTGTTACAATACTTCTAATCCAATTTCCTTTATTGTTTCAGTCCACCGTTCGGTAAAATTTGGCCAAGTGTTATCTCTCTGAAGGATGACAATTCCTGCAGTCGAAGTATTTTTGGCATATTGATACGTCTTTATTCCATCACTATACCGTCAAGGACATTCAAATTTTCTTCAGTGGTTGACATTGATGGCCTGTCTGATTTTTCGTCCTTACATAAAGTAGATATTTCCTGTAAGAAGCGCTCTATCCATTTATAGATATTGCTTCTCGATAAACAGTTGTAGCATATCAACATTTACATTTGATGAATAATTTTTGTAGGTTTAACACTTCAGCAAAGGAAACTCGAATCACAGGTCTCATTTCCTCTAAGGTGAAATTCTAAATGGAGCTACCTTATTTAAAGAGAAAGTTGAATTACAATGACTTACGTAGGGGAAATAGAGACACGTTGCGTAGAAGTGTTGCCGACTACACTAATTCAACCCTAGATCCTCGCAAAGTTATCAAATACTGTAAAAGGAATTGTAAAAGGCACTTTACTTTTTGACTTAGACACCCGGGGAGCATCTCGAAATGAGGATGATATCCTTCCGGTATGATGGTCGGATCTCGCAAATCCGGTGGCTATAAAAAATAAGTTTGGGCACTAAGTAAGGACAGAACGTGCTCCTTACGGGGAGGATTGTACAGTGGCCGTTGATGGCCATTAGGATTCAATTACAGTTTCTGCCAGTGTTACTGTAGCGTTCATTCAGTTTCTCGTGGTTAATCCGTGTGCCTTAGTGGTGGGTCGGAGATTAGTTAGATGACTTACATTTTGCCTTTCTCTAGAAAATAAGTTAAATTTAAATAAAATAAAAAAAATTTCGTGTCAGTATTATCTGACAATTGAAACAATCTTCAAATTTTCAGAATTTGGTAAATAATCTCTGCACATCTCTGATTTCTAAACAACGCAGACGTCAAAAATTACAAAATATCATGCTCATATTCCATTTATTTATAGTAAAATAAATAGATTTGAAACAAAAAGAAGTCAAAGATTGAACAAAAAGGATTGGTTTTATTACTCGTATGAATACTCTAGCTGAGCCGGTGAACTTCGTACCACCTAACAATCAAAGACCTCTTTAGTTACACTATTTATAATTTAAGATTGGTGGTTCTTAATCCTATTTGATTTGTTATAATAATATAAGGGGAAAAACTCAAAAAAAAGTATTACAATGGTTTGTCATTGTATTTTCTTTATTCAATCTGTATATACATTCGGGTTTTATCTCTTAAGTCAAGTAACTTCCGGTATACAACATTTTAAATTTTGTTATCAGGCACAAGAACAATTAAAGCAGATAGTTTATCAATACGTAAACTTGCTTCATTTAAATGATGATGAGAAAAATGGGTTTTCTAGATTTACACCATAAACACTTAACAATTAGACTTGTGATTTGGGAATCGCCATCATGAATGCAATACGAATTTGAAAAGGAATTCGCTTAAACTCAAATGCTATATTGCAAGGCATTTTGGGAATACTCAGAATAAGAACTTCCTCATCTTTGAATTCCCTTTGAGTGTAGTGATGTAAATCACATTGCTCGTCAGTTTTTTTTTAATCATTAAACCGGCTCATTGCATAGTTTTGGTTTAGGACCATGACTGCCAAGTTTCAGCTGTAAATTGTGCTTTAGTAAGCCAGACATATCCAAGGAGTTTAAAAATTCAAATAGGTAGTTGGCGACTTTTGTTTTCTTCTATTAAACAGTAAAAAATTTTGAAAGAATGCACAGTACCGAGGATTTGATACTGAATTACGAAGTTTTAGTCATCCATCTTATCTTTATTCTTAACAGCCACAATTTCTCTCTGACTCAAATATTTTTTATATTTGTGGTTATCAATGATGTTCGGGAATATTTTGTTGATGAGGTCAGCTTTTGATGAAACAAAATTGCAAAAGTTCCGAAAAAATGAACTCAATTCACTCGATTCATCGAAGTGAACAGAGCCATTACCTATAGTCAACATTTGTTTGGAGAAATATTCAGTAGATGGATAATTCTGCAATGCAACTCTCATTAAGGTTGTCAGATTAAGTTTTTCCACATAGCGCCATAAATTTGATGATTTGAGGAAAGCGTTTACATCGGCAGCAGTCAAAAGTGGAATAACTATCAGTGGTTGGCAGAAATTGTCAGATAGTAAAATTATTGCTCCTCCAAAGCATCTAGAGTCATTGCGCAGATCTGTCATTGCCCACTCAGTTGCGTCTAATGCGAGATTTAGATGCTACTAAACTTTTGACCATTGCAGAACGTTTCGGAATGTCGCATGTCACTTGTTCAGAATGTTTTTATACAAGTGACCTCATATTAATAATGATATAGGGAATATTTTCCAAGTTCTACCAATGCATGCAGGAAAAATATGGCAACATTTCCATCATCAATTGCCTTCATTAATGTATCATACGCGTCCTTCCGTCGGGGGCTGAGCTGGGGTACATTCGTTTGAACTGATTGGTATAATTCATGCCGATCATATTCATGTTCACGTTCCACTTATCAACTAAACACGTCGTTCATTGAACGATCTGGAGTTGGTTTTCTTAACTTCACTAATAAACTGACACAAATGAAGTAACATGTGTCTTCAATCAACAGTAAAGCCTAGTTATGCATCTCCTCATTTACCTCATTGTTGCGAAATCTTGAACTTGTATTCGATGTAAAATGTATTCTGACATGTTATCCTTAAATTCGTTCCACAAGTCACGTGGTTTATATGGGAAACATGCCGAAATAATGATAGCAAATAATGTGCGTATCCAACCTAAAGATGCAGAAATAGTTGCTTTAGCCCTTGTCGTGTCCCCTTGAGTATCGTTTTCAAGCAAATTAATCACTTGATATGCAGCAACGAAATGTTGGTTACATTATACCATTAACAGTTCGTAGTGATTCGAATGATGTTGGTTCTCGAACATTCATCAGTAACAACCTCAAATAAAAGCATTCTACATTCTTCTGATGAACTATATAAATACAGACAATAGCATCAACAGAACGCACATCCGGATGACCAGGAATAGCGACGCCTTGCTTCCGATGTTGAAATTAATTCGATGTAGAGTTCCAAGTGTAACAACTGGACATTTCTGAGTACAACGATGTTCGTGCAAACGAATCGCTTTGGCAAGTTGCAAAGAAATGAGAAAGTTAGAAAAATATTAATTTTTTCCTTGAACTTTTACGATATTTTAATAGTTATTCTGCTATTCGGGGCTACGACAAATCCAAAAATAATAATTATAATTAAATTCGGTACCGCGATTTTTAGTTATAAATGATGTAACTAACCCGGTTTAAGATTATGCTTTATATGCAAAGATTTCTTTTTAAATAAGCCATTACATTTAACTTCCTATAATGTTCATTTCTCTTTTTAATGTTGTTGCTATTGAAGATAAGCCATTCCTATAAAAGAATTCCTTTAGCATATACCGAAGAACATTGTGAGTCAGAAGCTTACATTTTCGTGAAAGCTTCCTTAAAAGATTAGATGACTTAGAACTTTCAGTGTTGAAAAGAATTTTCTTTATCGTTTTTTCTTTTTTCTAAAATGACAGACAGTGAAATTTCCTGACTTCTAGTGTTTTTGTTGTGAAACTTCCGGTTCCTAAAAGCAAACAATATTTAAAGGTTTTTTTTTTCTTTTTACTCTTTGACCTCTTGTCACTTTCTTTTTTTTATCGTTTGCCTTCTGTGAAAAAGGTGCCATCTGCTTTTGTCATTCGTAAAATGAAGAAAAAAAATATAAGCATTCTGACTTTTTGGATTATTTTTTTTACTGTTTACTTCTATATGCATCATATGTAAACATTAATATGACTCTTATAATGGCATTCAATTACATCCGACATGATAATTCTCTTTAACACGATTTTTTTCATAATGTTTGCAAAGGCAAATATTTATACGGGTTAGTACATTTATTGCAAAAGAGATAAAAAGACTTTTTTGCGAAAGTCTTTTTTTTCAGTCTTAGTTCTCTAACTAAAATGGCGCGTTAAGTTCTAAATTAAAGGTTACGTTTAATATTTGTATGAACATTTAATACTCTGTTCAAAGTTGTTTTAAAATATCCAATATTTTTCTTGGAAAAAACATTGAATTGAAGTAAATAAGCGATTCTTTGAAATAAATACTTACACTGCGTATTCAGCTTAAAGTAAATGAAACAATACGAAACAGATACAGATAAACAAGGTAGTTAATTAAATGTAAATATTTCCTTTTTTGTCTTCAATTACTTTCACGTAAACATAAAGTATGCATATACTACGTATATGGATAAAATTTACATATCCAGATTCTGTATAAACAGCAACTATACAAAAATTTAGACTAGATTGAAGATTTCCTTGTTTAAATAAATATTTTAAAATCATATTCCCATTATTATGTTTTTACTTTTTGTTTTATATATATATATATATATTTCGAACAATGAATGAAATTGCATGATTAATATGGAGGAATTTTAAACTATGCTAAAGGAATTTTATCAATAATAGTGCCTACATCAAGATTGTTTTTCAATATCTGAACAAAGATTTCTATAAGTTATATAAATCAACTTTTCGCTGATCGTGATTTTTTCTCTAATTTTATTAGCATAAATTTCTGAGTATGAGCATGCTATTCTATTTATATTTAAGAGAGAAGTAATAATATGAATTACTTCAGATGTTTTAAACGCAGAATTCTGCATAATACTTTAGTATTAATAAGATACTGGGTATTTTACAGAAATGCAAAGGATATTTATAAAAATAAGGAAAAATAAATGTTTTAAAAATGTTTTCTTAAAATTATGAAAACGAATAATTTGAAATGAAATTTGAATACATTCTATATTTTATCGCTTTTACATTTGGCAGGACATAGAATGCTTAGTACGGGAATTTGCCATAAATTATCCAAGTATTTCGTGGAATTCCGGTTTTCAAAATTTTCCAATAAATTTTTAATACCTTTCCAAACTTTTGTTTTAATTTCAATTTTGCAGTTTAGCTGTAAATTTTTGTTGCTTTTTTGCCTCAGTTTTTTGATAATTTGTAGTTTTAGACATTTTAAAATATTCCTGATCAAAATGGATTCCTAAAATTGCTTAGATATTTACAGATATATACATTTTTAACATATTTTGACGATACGCATTATTTTAATATTAGCTTTTACCCGAATTTTCCAAAATACTAGCTATTAACATATTTGCAAAAGAATTTAATTCTCAATACTTTTCCACTATTCATGAAACATTCGGCATCCCGATGCTTTAAATGAAGGAATGGTATAAAATGAATCATTTATGATATTGTGGGACACACGGGAAATCCAACAAAATACTTTATTTATTGGAGAGTGAGACTGCGTAGAAATATTTGGTTTTGTAAATAGCGAGAGAAATGTCGAAACCAATTTCATAAAGTAACATACTGGAAGAAACTGAATAGAATTTACTATGACTTTGGAGACTTTAGGAGAAATTTCTTTTCAACATTTGATGTAAGAAAAATGTATATAATATTTGAAATGAAATGTCTGAGTCAGTCTCTGATATTTTATGAACCACGAAAGATTTCTTACATGGTAAAGAAACTCATACTTGTTTAATATGCAATACTTGACTTCACTCTTAGCATATAAATTTCAAATAGTCGAGCTTTTGAATATCATTGTTTCATTTTATTCATAAGTAAAATATATTTAATCCTATAATAGTTGAATTTTGAAATAAAAAATTATATTGCTGAGATAAGTATGGAATTATAGTTTGATCAGAAATTTTGAAATGAAATTTTGTTTTTATTGGTGAAATAAATTAATAAGACATAAATAATTTATTTAATATTTTAGAAAGAATTTTATTAAGGGTAATATAAAAGCATATTATGCTTTTTGTCTTGGCTTGTGACAAGGATTTTGCAATATATCAAGTGGATGAATTAGTATCATATTTAATCATGTATGTTCTGTACAATTTAATAAGCAATTGTGTTCTAAGAACGAACATTTTCATGAATTTAAATTAGAAAGCGACCGGTTATTCTACCGATTACATGCGTTTTATTTTTTAAATCATTTTATTATTTCAGTTTCATTCTTTTATAATACCGGCTATTGATAGTTAAGCTTCAAAATTATAATGCTCATCGTCATGAGAAGAATTTTAAGTACTTTCTGGAAAGAAAGCCAGATAGTCTTTCAGAAAATTTGTTCAGAATTATTACAATAACTGTATCATTCTAAATAACTTTTAATGACGTGAATGAATTCTTTAATTCCAATAATGAAAGCATTTAAAATTGTTTGCTTAAGTTTTGTCCAAGTTCTAAGCATTAAAAGACAGACTTATTTATAACAGTAAAATATTTATTATGGAAATAATTAAATAATTACATTTTATTTTCTTCAATTAATAAATACATACTTTAAAACATGTGACTTCTAAATGTTTATGCATCACTTTCGTTTCTTCAGCCATAATTAATAAAACAATATATATACCAAAACAGTTTAACAGTTTAAACTGCATACTTGAAGTTTTGAAACTTGGGATATCACTTCCACATGAATTTGTGCATTTCGAGGGAATTTTCAGGGAAAAATCAACAAATCACTGGTCTCATAGAGAAATGAGTCCTGTAATTTTAGCCAATGGATATTAATTTGTCCAAATTAAGGAAATTTAATGCTTATTAACTTGGTCTTTGTCGTCACAGAAATATGGAATAAGTTTTATGTTGAAATTCATGCATATCAAAAAAATGTTTAAATAAATATCATTGACCAAGGAGTGCATACAATTTCCAACTTTTGAAACACGAATAATTTCAGATTATTATAAATTTAAACAAAATATTATTTAAAGTTCTTTTCAAACGGGAATCTTTGCCTGCCTCTAATAATTGAGTTTTTATCACCTAAATCATGATAACAAAATATATTTTAAACAAAATAGAAAATAATTTAACTATTTTATCTCATATTTCTTATGAAATTAACAGTAAAAATACGTTTGAAAATCTATAATGGTGCATTTACTATTCCCAAATATCGGATTTGAATCGAATGTATACTGTTGAAAGTGGCCAAGTCGAATACGATGATAAAATATCATTGTTGTTATTTGTACCTACGAAAAAGAGATTTACTTATACTAGTATAATTACTATACAATTTGAGTATTTATTTATATATTGCACACATGCACAAATTTTTCTTAAATAGATGATATTTTAAAACAATTAAAAACATTGATTCTTTTTTTTCTTCTTCGACACTAATAGTATTTTACCAATAATGTTTTTAAAATGCTGACCATTCTGGAATTTTCATTAAATATATTCAGCTGTAATTGTTTTAAGAATATATTAAATATATTTTTCAAATCAATGTTAAACATTGAACGTACCAGTGATTACAAAAAGAGAATTTCTGATATTTAATTAAAAGAGACTTTACGAGAATAAAACGCTAGTTAATGCAATTTTTAATCGTTGATATTTCTTTGTTCTCCATTATTATCAATGGTAATAAATAAATCCTTTAGGTGTACGAAACTGTTTTTAATTTAATTTGAGTTAACAGATAAGTTTATATTTTAATGTAGTTCAAAATTTAACATAGAATAAAAAATTTTGGTGAAAATAAATCATGAAACTGAGTTTTAAATGTTTTTAACTAATAATACATAGTTCCATATCATTTATTTTGAAATGTGCTGAATTGTAAATTGAAATATCACCTTCATAGATAATAGAAACTCTTCTTCGAATTATAAATCGCTGAAAAACGTTGAAGATAGACGGTAAATAAATGATGTAATATTCCAGACATAACTTATACCATATCTATTATTTATTTAAACTCGGAGTGTGAATTAAAATTGCCATCTTTGATGAAGTATTTATGCATTTTCATAGCTTTATAAATGCTTATAAACATTTTATGCATCGCAAGTTAGTAAATTATTGTTTATGGCAAAATAAATCTAATTTTGAATTATTTAATATGTTCTCTATGAAAAATGGTTAAACCATGAAATAGTTTTTAAAGAATTAGCACTCCTATTGAATATAGAACTGTTTCTATTAGAAATATTTTTCATCGTTCAGGTAATTGTTCCCAATTTCTGGTGATTTTTTTATTATATTCTAAATTCTAAAACTATTATGCTTATGAAATTGATAACTAGTTAGCAAAGTATGACCATTCTCAATATCCTGCACATTACTCAAAACCTATTACTTGTTGTTTTCTTCCATAAAACGTCATAAATGCCCTCTCATGTATCCTTAATTTCTCCGAATCCATTACTCAAAGAGAGGATTACAAAGTATATGATACAAGGATACAGAAACATGAATAAACTGTGTTGGAAAGTTCCTTCAATAATTTAAATAGAGTTGAAGGAGCCGGCCACTCCAAGAGACTATAAAAGGGCGCGAATTCTAGTGAAATAATCTCACCTCAAATAAGCTTTTCCCACTTTTCTTTTGCACTTTTGTAAATTTATGCCGGGACAGTGGATAATTAGTGCGATAGTGCTTTATCACAAGCTCATTAATCATTCAAAATGGCAGGGAGGAGACGTTGCCACAAACAGCCACCACAAAATGCACTACCGCAAGAAAAATTGATCGTAAATAAGGTGGAGACAAACGGGGGTGTGGGAAGGTGACCCCCATCTGAAATATCCGCCTCTAAGTGAAGAAGAACCATTTTGAGAGTAGAAAACGGTGGGACAGGATAAAAGGGATTTCAAAAAGGGTACTAAATTGTTTTCTTTCTGGCATGTAGCACCAACTAAATTGGAATAACAGCAACAGTTGATCGCTGCCGAAACTTCCCGGGAAAATACAAAATAAAGAATAAAAACAATGAAAAAGCGCCCAAGAAGTGCGAGGGTAGCCATCACTTTGCTCTCACTTATCTCGTTGATAGCGCTCCATAAGGCTGAGTAGTGTGTCTTATCGTTGCAATTTTCAGAAAGTTACGAATATATGAAACCTCAATGCAGAGAGTATCTGTATTTTATATTTAACAATTGGAGCTAAATAAATTAAGAAAATATGTCATCCGTTTCAGAGGATCTTTTTAATGTAAATGGCATTTGTAAAAAAAATTTAAAGTCTAAAACAAGAAATGTATTTGAATCCCTCAATAATGCATTTACTATCAATCCATTTATTTATTTCTGAACGGAACAAACAAAAAATTTTACTTATAACAAACATTAATAATTACGTGTTTATGCTTTTGGGATCTACTGACCTGTTTGATCTAGAGCTATCAAACAGGTTACATTTACTCCATAGAGAATAGAAAAATACCCAAACAGATGATTACTTTGACAATTTAATTAAAAATTAAACGTGGTCGTTTCATAATACGGCTATAACTGCAGAAAATATTGTGGTAAAAAATAATTTTTATATAATATACAGAAGCAAAGATGTAACTTTATAATAATATTGGCATTTTGCTGCATAATCTTATGCCATTTTCTAAAAGCTTTTAAATTATGCGAAGCTAATAAAGGTTTTTAAAGCGTTTTCCTGAATTTCAAAATGATTTAAATTTTTTCATGTTTAATAACACGCTTTCAAGTTTTTGAGAGAAAAAGTGAAAACTCTGATTAGTTTTTAATTCAAAATATGATCAAACTTTAAAAATACCTTTATCCTGATTAAACTCGAACGATGTAAGAAGTAAACACATGACAAAAGTTTAGATCTAGTTTTAAAAACTACGTTGTAGAGCGAGTTTTAAACTTATATATAATTTTTTGCTTACGAATCCGCCAGAAAGAAATTAATGGAATCACCGAAGTATTTATTCAAAATTTCGAAAAATATCTGCAACTCAGACTTCTCCAAATTCATAAAATACATTTTTAAATATTACACCTTTGTGTCTATGAAAAAATAACTCACAAAATTTTTGAGCAAATGGAACAAAATTGAGTGGCTAGTCTTTAGGTCAGATTAGTGGATTTCTCTCAAATTTTCAACTCATTTTAAACGGAATCCGGTCTATGTCTTGATTTACAAGACAGCTAAATAAATTAAATAGCTCAATGGACAAAATTTGTCTCTCAGTTTAGGTAGTTAAAACGAAGGTTCATATTCAATTTGAAACCAAATTTGTCTTTAAATTTCTAGTTTCAATATTAATTTTTTTTTAAAAATTAAAAAATTCTAGCAAAAAAGGATAAAAGTTTTAAATTTCTAAAAAAAGTGTAATTAATTTCTAATTCTAAGCCTATGAGTATGATGATTCAAAAAAGTAACACTACAATGAATGAAGCTTGTCTCATAGAGTTACCAACTAACAGATAGATTTTTTTCTAATTTTGAAGTATATCTAATAAAGAGTTGACCTTCTATTTGTCTGTTCTTTCACGTGTACGTAAACACTATAATTCAAAACTTCAATCAGCTAAATAAATGAAAATTAGTAAGTTGTTTTTGAATTTTAGCTCTGTGTGAAATTTTAGTCTCAAACGTTCGGAAAAATGTGCGTTCTAAAAACATATTCAGCTTTCTGGGACTGAACTCGAAAAGAAATCGCCAAAAAATATCTGACTTATAGAATTCAGCAACTATTGTTCGCCAAATTCAAAAAAAATCATACGGACTGGCTCTTTTATTATACCGAGAAATACAAATACCTCATGTACAGGACTTATATGGACTCTAAAATCTGGAAAAAACATGAATATTCATACTGTTCACGTCCTAGCTTAATGTTCTCAATCTTATGTTCAAATACGTAGTTAAAATACATAAATCTTTTTTCTAGAATACCACTCTTGCTTGTTACATCTTACATATAGTAAGCGTGGCTTGGTTTTAAAAGTATATGCCAGCCTTTAAACATTACCATGCAAAGAACTAAGTAATTAATTTCTCTCAGAAAAGCTCTTTGTTTATGTATTCAAATTTCGAAATGTATTAAATGCCCAAACTTTAATTATCTCATTCTAGATTTCTTAGATTACTGAAATTAACGAGTTTCAGAAAATAAGAATATTTTCTTAGAATACTGAACTTTACAAGTTTCAGAAAAATAGGAATATTTTCTTATCCCTCTCAAAAACTACAATAAAAGTATATATTCATTAAGAGTTTTTATTCAAAAATACCACTTTTATCAGATATTTTTGAAGAAAGTGTATTTTTAGGCGTCGCTATGAATATTCTCAGGAAATATTTGTGTTCTTACAGCATGTCTGGGCGAACGCTTCGGCCATTGAAATATTTGTTTCGGGTATTCAATAAATCTGACGTAATGAAAGAGGCAAAAATTTCGCAATGATATCCAGACTTTCCAGGCATTCATCATAATTTTGTAGAATAGGCATTTTTAACTTTTTAATATCGATAAAACTAATCTTATCTTGCCATATTTGGAAGTTTTTCGGGGAGCAGATCATAGAATTTGAGGCTCTAATTAATGGTTTAAAGCAGAGGTGTCCAAACTTTTCGTGGCACGGGCCGGATCGAAATTAGATCCATGTTATACGGGCCACATGTATATACAAATTGAAAAATATCATTATGCGTAAAGTAGCATTAAACACTATTAATTAATACTATTTTATTGTAACTTGAAAATACAAAATACTAAACAAACAAAGTATAATTATATAATTATTTTATATAAATTGAAATATTTTCATGCAATTTCTAATGCGAATGATGAAACTGTTTTTTTTGTTGTTGTTGAAGAATGTCTTTATAGTTGGGATCAAAATTTGTTACACCAATCATAAGCAATGACTGTAAATGATCATCAGATAAATTTGCCCTATATTTTGATTTGAGATACTTCATTCGAGAAAAAAGTTTGTTCGCACACGTAAGTAGTCCCAAACATTGAAATGAATTTACGAGCAAATTTCTTCAAATTTGGAAACTCTTTTGCATCCAAATGTTTATAAAATTCTATTAAGTTTCCTTCCTTGAATTTGTCCTTGATTTGTTCGTTTGCTTGAAGATCAATAATTTATATTTGAAGCTGGCTTGAAATTTCAACAGCGTTGCAATCAAATGGATTTTGGAACAGCCGAATTTCTTTTGAATTCATATCCAAATCAGAAAATCGCTTTTGAAATTTTTCTTTTAAATCGGCGATGATCTTTACTGCAAATGCAATTGGATATTGTTCTTCAGTTTTTTTATTAAATTCGTCGCAGCACGGAAAATGCGTAAAATTACATTCAGTCACTTGACTTTCGAATAATTGTAGTTTTGTTCGAAATGCCTTGAGAGTATAAATCGCAAATTAAATTGTTTTTCCCTTGGAACTTTAAGTTTAAGGTATTTACGTGTGTCACAACATCTGCAAAAAAGCCAACTTCCAGAGCCATGCAGCATCCGGTAAAAGTGATCCAGGATGTTTTTTCTCTACAAGAAATAAATCAATTTCACTTCTTAGCTTAAAAAACCGCAATAGCACTTTCCCACAACTAAGCCATCGAACTTCAGTGTAATACGACAAGTCAACGTACTCGGATTCAATTTGTTTAAGAAAAGATTTAAATTGCCGTTGATTAAGTGCGTGCGATCGAATAAAATTTACTACAGAAACAACTGGCTTCAAAACGCAGCTTATTTACAACAAAACAATAAGACTCTGCTTATCGTCAAAATTCACATGCGTATAAAATTTCTTTTATGTTTGAGTTACCGAAATATATTTTTTTATTTAGTATTATAAATTAACAGCGCTATAGACATTTGTGTTTGGTCAAGTACAACAACTCCGCTTTGTTTGTTGGCCACGTAGATTTTCGATATACCTTTATGAAAATGAAAAGGTTTGGGCGAAAACATCATTATGTTTTAAAACCCTCCGCGGGCCGGATAAAATCACTTGGCGGGCCGGGTTTGGCCCGCGGGCCGTAGTTTGGACACCTCTGGTTTAAAGGTTCGAAACTCTCTCTTCTAAAATAAGAGTCGTATATATGTGCCTGGGGCATACCGTTTTTGTTGTAAATGTAGAGACATCCTTTCGTTGGCGTTACGTGGTAACTATAAAAATATTCACCGGCTCAACATTTTCGGGTTTTTTTAATTATGAAATTCACGCGGAGAAACCCTCTAGCTGCTTCAAAACAGGCTTCAAATATGTTTTAATTAAACATCAAGTTCAAGGTCATGCTTTTTAGACAAAATAATAAGAAAAGTAAATAAACGATTATTAAAAATTTAGATATAAAAACAATTATACTGGCAATGATTCGAAAGTTATATATACTGGAAATAAATCATCATAGAAAATATATCTGATATCTCAAAATAAGTTTAAAATTTAGGAGCTAAAAAATCATGGTTTTACGATCTATTAAAGAAAAAAAAATAACTTAACGAAATATTTTATCTCTCTATATGCGAAACATAATATAATCTGTTTAATATGAACCTTTTAACATTTATAAAATTCACCCTTTACAGGGCATATCTAAATAAAAGTTTTCAATGCTAGCATTTTTATGAAAATGATGTTTTAATTAGATAAAAATAAGTTTATATTAAATAAAAATAAGTTTATATTAAATAAAAATAAGTTTATATTAAGTTGTTTTTAAATAAAGTTTATCAATTTGCTGTTATGTCATGAAATAAAGATAACAAATATACTTATTAGAAATAAGTATTTCTCTAAGAGTTATTTAATATACACAAGGTTCAATTTTTGAATGAAAATGCATTAAAAGCTTATAAATTATGCTTATTAGGTTAGGCATGTTATTATTATTCCAGCATCAAATATTTAATACATGAGAGTTAGACATCGAAATATATTTCTGAAATATAGTTTATGTCATGAAATATAGTTTAAGATATAAGTATTGATAGCAATATTAATAAGCCATAAACTTTCATGTTGGCGCGATATGCTTAAATTCCGCATCCAGAAAATATTCCCTCCATTTATTCCATTCCAGGAGTGGAATGATAACATCCAATATTCACTATCCTAATTCCAAATACCTCTCAAGTAGAGCTGAGATTCAGGTGAAAGCCAGAAGTTATTCCTGCAATCGATGATAATTCGACAATAGTTAGGGAAACAAAATACCTCCGGAGCCTTTGAACAACGCTTTCAATCAATAAAGTCAACATGGCGTCAGTCAAAGTAGTGGTGATAAGAAGAAAAGAAAATAGGGGAACGGAATCTGCAACCTGCCTACAAGAATCATCCACGATTGAGAAGTGAAGACTATTTCCCGATTTTGCGAGATAACCGATCGATTTATCGCTATTTCTATTAGAGCTATAGCTTACGATAGAATATATTTAATTCGCATTGATATATCAGCTGATCTGTCATAAAATGGGATATTTCTATTGTTTTCTGAATAATTATTTTATTGTGAACATTAAGATTTGTTTACGTGTTATTTTACATAACTATAAAAATAAATAAACAGTCAATGATTCAAATATTTTTGACTACTGCTTTATGATATCGCAATATTATTGATAATATATTGTTTTTTTTTATTTTGCTATTTCCATGTTTCTATAACAAATTGTTGAAATTATTCCCATACTTATTTCGAAAAAAAACCTAATGTATTTGAAAAGAAAACAATTCTAAATGTTTTGTATTAGTGAAATAAAATGTAGGTTTCTTTTAGTTCCATCCATGCATTTGGATGCATTTGCAATGAAATGTATCTCGGCTAATGTAAATTAATATAAATGATATTATTCATTCAAATGATTATTCAAATTTCAATTTTAGCAATTTCTTTTACAAATTTTGCATTGCTCATGTAAATTTACAGAGCAATACACAATAAATATTCCGAAAATAAAAGAGAAACTGTAAGCGTATGTGTTTTTTCTCCATAAAATTCATTGTTTGATTATGAATGGGATAAGAATATATCTGGTAAGGATTTATTTTCAAGCGTGTAAGATTAATATGCGTCGCGAAGCAAGATTCACTTATTAAAATATAAATGAAAATAATTAGTGTTTTTCATAATTCCCAAAACAATAACTACATATAAAATCTTTAACTTATCTTTAAACCAACAGAAAAAATAGCATTTTAATAATTAATCTTATATATTGTGGCGTACAAAGATTTTACACTTAAAAAAATTAAATTCGAAAAAAAATTTTTAACAATAATAATTTAGTCAGTTTAAAAAATATTTTTAAAACGAAATTTTAGTACTACATATCATTACTATCAAAAAATTTCGAATCAAATTTTTTCCATCGATTAATAGCCACGTGATTTTCTCCTTTTTTTATTATTATTATTTGACTATTACTTGACTTTTATCATTACTTCATTTTCTCCTGGCATTGGGATGTTGTGGACAAGACGATATTAGAAAGGCACGCGCATAAAGAATTCAAAAGTGGGATAATACTATTTAAATAACTTAGATATGTAAAATTTTTGCTACAATTAATGCTTTCAAAACTTTGCAGAAATAATCATAAGATCAAGTTATGCATGAGATATTTAATGCTATTCAATTCTGTTTGTGACGAACTACCTGAGCACCAGAAGTATCTAGTATGTAATATAATCAATAGTCATGAATAGTTTCAAAACTTATTGTAAAAGGAATACATTATTAATATTTAAATTTTAGAAAAAAAAACATATCGAATTTTCGTACTTATATTCATGATTAAAATTCCTTCTTTGAAATTTTTTTGTCTTACGACGATAACTCAATAAGCAAAAAATGAAAAGATACAGATGTTTGACAACTGGTATGCACATATGATACGAAATATATATCAAATTAGGTCAATGAGGGATTAATAGGATAAAAATGAAATTTATTATCTGAAATTACCAGTTGTCCTGTAAGAGTATTATTATTTTCTAAGGCATTATTTGTCTTATTTTAAGTCATCAATCAGTTTAAACCGGTTTGAAACAACCACTGACCTCTGTCGGTATGTATCTACCTTATACACTGATGGAAAAAAAATCCCAACACTAGGAAGGAGCAGTGCTAGATAAACGAAATTTGGTAGGCGTGTTTATACATCTCAAAGATGACGTCGATTCAAATTTCGAGCTACGCGCGTAAGTGTGGTGCTAGTAGCGACACTATGAACATGCAAGTGAGGTTTGCTTTAAATAAGCGCTGTAAGGGTCGTGATCGTTATTTACAGTTGAGATTTGACGTAGTGGATTAATGTTAGTCAAGGATGCCTCTGAGAAGACGAAGAAGCCATTATCAACAGCTCTCTGAGTTTGAAAGAGGTCGTGTTGTAGGGCTACGAGAAGGTGGGTGTTCTTTCCGCGATACTGCTGAAAGACTTGGCAGAAATGTATCCATTGTGCATGAGTATTGGCGGCAGTGGTCAAGGGAAGGTATTGCCTCAAGAAGACCAGGTTCCAGGCTGCCACGTGGTACTACTGAGAGGGAAGCCCATCGTATTCGGAGTATGGCCGTGGCTAATCGTACTGCGTCTGCAGCTGAAATTCGAGCTACAGTTGGTACCACAGTGACACAACGAACTGTTACAAATCGGTTACTTCAAGGACATCTCCGAGCCAGACGCCCTGTACAGTGCATTCCACTGACTTCAAACCACTGCCGTTTGCTACGTGAGTGGTGTCAAGCAAGAGCTCATTTTAGGACGGAGTGGAGATCTGTTATGTTTCCTGATGAAAGCTGGTTCTGCCTTGGTCGCAGTGATAGCCAATTGTTAGTTAGAAGGAGGCCAGGTGAACACCTGCTAGTGACCTGTCCGCGGCCAAGACACACAGGACCTACTCCTGGAGTTATGGTTTGGGGAGCAATTTCGTATGACAGCAGGAGCACTCTCGTGGTTATCTCAAGCACCCTGACTGCAAATTTGTACGTCAGTCTAGTGATACAACCTGTTGTGCTGCCATTCATGAACAGCATTCAAGGGGGTGTTTTCCAACAGGATAACGCTCGCCCTCATACCACTTTTGTAACCCAACATGCTCTACAGAGTGTCGATATGTTGCCTTGGCCTGCTAGATCCCCAGATATTTCTCCAATCGAGCACGTATGGGACATCATTGGGCGACAACTCCAGCGTCATCCACAACCAGAACTAACCGTCCCTGCATTGACCGCCAAAGTGCAACAGGCATGGAATTCCATCTCACAAACTGATATCCGACACCTGTACGACACAATGCATGCACGTTTGCATGCTTGCATTCAAAATTCTGGCAGTTACACAGGTTACTAATGTACCAACATTTCACATTTGAAATGGCTCTTCTCGCCAATGGCTCTACCTGTGATCTTGAAACTTTAATCAATTAAATATGTTACCTAGACAAATGTATTCCTAAAATTTCAATACTGTACAATAATT